>PVKP010039701.1:0-19959 GCA_004027715.1 Plecturocebus donacophilus
CCCTGTTCTCTACATCCTTGCTACTCAAGAAAGAAAGAGTGAGCAGAGGGCATAACTCGGGAGGGGCTCCTACTTTAACTGAGGTGGGCAGAGACTATGCTGAAGAAATGACACTTGGGCCAAAAGGCAAAAGATAAGGAGGCATTCAGAGGAAGAGCTTTTCAGGCGAGAAAGCTACAAATCTTAAGTTCGTGGGACAGGAAGAGACTCTTCATGCTACAGAAACTAAAGTAGTAAAATCATGGAATTTGCAGGGGGAAGCCCAGGGCAGGGCAGGCTGGGCATGGTGAGCTGTGGAGAGAAGGTGGCTGTTGTTAGAACCACAGCATGAGCTACTGCAAGAGTTGGCAGGATCTGAGTGGCTGCTCTTGTTTGGAAGGGGCAGGGTGGAAGCATAGCCCTCAGTGAGAAGGCTCCTGGAATGGTCCAAGAGAGGGAGATGACAGCTTGAACCTTGCTGATGGCAGCGGAGATAGAGGTTATCAAGTGGAGTCAAGGTCTTCCAGAGGTAGAAGCAAGAGCCTTGGAGATGGATTGGAAATGAAGGCGGGGTACAATTTGGAAGAGAAAGTGGTCAAAGATCATGTCCAGGCTTAAGTCAAAAGGCTTAAGCACCAGCTAGAGGCGCATCATCTTCTCAACTAATGTCAGAGTTCAGTGCTCAAGGTGCTATGTTTCAGGATGTGCCGAGTATGAAATGCACCTATGACTAAGTCCTGTGGAACCACAGCATTTTAAGAGGACTCCTACCCATGGTTTAGGATAGAATTCCTCCACCTCAACCCTAGTGACAGTTTGGGTAAGACACTGCTTTGTTGTGGAGTCTGTCCTGCATATTGTAGGATATTTAGAAGCATCCCTGACCTTGAGCACTACACACTTAGAGCATCTTAAATTGTGACAACTTAGAATGTTCCACACGGGGCAACAGTCACATCTGGTTGGTTAAGTTAGGTGTACTTTTACAAAGGCTTTAATAAACTGGTGCCTGTCTTCTGTCTCAAAAAGTTCACAGGAAGGCCAGGGTAAGAGCTCCACAAATCAGTTTAACTTTCTCATGTTCCGGCTTTGTTGATGAGCACCTAAAACTGACTTTTAAAAAATCAGACCTAGTATTAAGCTGGATGCTGCCTCATCTAATTAGAAAACGAATGGAGTTATACTAACTCCAAAATACGCAAGATCTTGAAAACTATTTATCCTTTGTCTTTTGACAACAACATAAAACCAAAGTAGAAGAGTGAGTGGATATAGGTGTTAGCTGGCTTTTCCCCTAAATATTTCATAGCTCAGGGTTATGGGATGGTCTTTATTTCCAAGTACCATTTGTAAAAATATCTCTAACCCAAGCCAAAATTTCATAAGAGAGTCCATTTTTTCCCAAGTAGATGCTTAAAGAAAAATTCCTAGTATTTTTGTTGCATTTCCAAAGTATGGCAATAAATACCAAAAAAAAAAAAAAATGCAAAAATCTTTAAATATCTATTTTTGTAGTTGTTGTTTTGTTTTTTGAGATCGAGTCTTGCTCTGTTACCCAGGCTGGAGTACAGTGGTGCAATCTTGGCTCACTGCAACCTCTGCCTCCTGGGTTCAAGCGATTCTCCCGCCTCAGCCTCCCAAGTAGCTGGGATTACAGGCACACACCACTACGCCCAGCTAATTTCTGTGTTTTTAGTAAAGATGGGGTTTTACCATGTTGGCCAATCTGTTCTCAAACTCCTGACCTTAAGTGAGCCACTTGCCTCGGCCTCCCAAAGTGTTGGGATTATAGGCATGAGCCACTGTGCCCGGCCCTATTTCTAAATATCTATTTGTGTCTGTGACTATTTTACTAAGTTATGAAGTCCAAGAAAGAACTTGGTTATTCTCCTTTGGCAGCTTAGTGAAGGAGCAAAAGCCATACAATTCACTTAATTAGGCCACAGTGGATTCTCTTTATTGTAGAGTCACTATAAAAACAGCCAACAATTATTGGTTCGATGTTGTTCAATGGCCTTCTCTCTCATAAAACATGCCTCTAATAATGGCAGCTAATGTGAGTGCCTATCAGTGTGGAAAGGAATGTTTCTGACTTCACTATTTAACATGTAATTATAGGATAGCTGCTACAATTTAAGAACTGCACTGAGGACTGAGCTACAACATGAGTCTTGCCAAGATGCTATTCTCACCGAAGTGGCCACTAGTGTAAACATGGACAAGTAGAACAGCAATTACAATATAGTTCAGGGATGCTACACCCCTGGGCCCACATCTGTCCTGCTTCTCACCTGCTCAAGGTGATAGCAAAAGGAATTCTTTTTTTTTTTTTTTCGAGACAGAGTCTTGCAACCTCCACCTCCCGAGTATAAGCAATTCTCTTGCCTCAGCCTCCTGAGTAGCTAGGATTACAGGTGCCCGCCACCACGCCCACCTAATATTCTGTTTTTAGTACAGATGGGGTTTCACCATATTGGCCAGGCTAGTCTTGAACTCCTGACCTTGTGATCCGCCCACTTTGCTTCCCAAAGTGCTGGAATTACAGGTATCAGCCACTGTGCCTGGCCAGCACTAAGGAATTCTAACATACCTTTTCCTGCTGTGGCTGGACATCACCTCAGAATCCTACTCATCAAAAACTCTTGGCCAGGGATTCTCAACCTGGAGCAGGCATCAGAATCGCCTGGAAGTTTTGTTAAGACACCAATTGCTGGGTCTTAACCCCGAAGCTTTGGAGTCAGTGAGTATAGGGTGCAACCCCCAGTTGTGCTGATGTTGCTAGTCCAGGGAGCATACTTTGAAAACCAGTGTCTAGGCAACCACCACTGATCAAGCCATACCTGAGATAAAAGCTAGTTACCACCTACCTCTGAGATGGTGTCATCCATGCTGGGATGAGAATGTACAGGGAACCACTAGAATAGAGGAGGAGTCCCTCACTTTGGTCTGGGAAAGACAAGGAATCAGGAAATCTTCCAGGAGGAGGTAGCAGCTGGTCAGCAGGTGAAGGGAAGGAAGGGAAAGAGTCACCGGTGAAGAATACTGCCTGTGTGGGGACCCTGAGACACAGGGCTCATGTTTTGTCCCAGCAGAATTATAGTTTAAAAGGGAATGATATTTTGGCCAGGCGCAATGGCTGATGCCTGTAATCCCAGCACTATAGGAGGCCGAGGTGGGCAGATCTCTTGAGGCCAGGAGTTCAAGACCAACCTGGCCAACATGGCAAAACCCCTATGTCTATGAAAAAAAATAAAAATTAACCATCCATGGTGGTGCATACCTGTAATCTCAGCTACTCAGGAGGCTGAATCAAGAGAATCACTTGAACCCAAAAGGCAGAGGTTGCAGTGAGCTGAGATTGTGCCACTGCACTCCAGCCTGGGTGACAGAATGAGATCCTGCCTCAGAAAAAAAAAAAAAAACAAAAGAGGAATGATATTTGATAGCCATTAAAGTTAGCAGAAGCAACTGTACCATTAACCTTACGAATGTTCCTTTTCTAGTAAAAACATTTTAATAATCAAATATTTCATTGTCATCATTTATTTTTTTGAACTGAATCCTGGTTCTCCTTAAACAATAGCCCTTGCTTCAAAAGTATCTATCACAATGCCAGATTAATTAAATATTAATAATCCTGAAATTTTAATATTTTGACTATGGATATAAGCAACTATACGATGCTCAGAGCTAGGCTAAAAACGGTGCCTGTAACAGTTAGAGAAACAAACAAATTAAACAAAAATCCATGATTACCTTTTAAGTGGAGACTAATTAGTACGGGGCAGCAGAGGGGAGAATCCAATAAATTTAACGTAAACAGGAAATTAGAGCTGAGAATTTTGCTGGGTATCTTCTAATCTAAACTCCTTTATTTCTTTTTCTTTCATTTTTTTTTTTTTTTTTTGAGACAGAGTCTCGCTCTGTTGCCCAGGGTGGAATGTAGTGGTGTCATCTCGGCTCACTGCAACCTCTGCCTCCCAGGTTTAAGCAATTCTCCTGCCTCAGTGTCCTGAGTAGCTCAAACTACAGGCACGCACCACCACACCTGACTAATTTTTGTATTTTTAGTGGAGACAGGGGTTCACCGTGTTGGCCAGGCTGGTCTTGAACTCCTGACCTCAAGTGGTCCACCCACCTCGGCCTCTCAAAGTGCTGGGGTTACAGGTGTGAGCCCCTGCGCCTGGGCCAAGCCCCTTTATTTCAGTAACAAAATGTGTTATTCTCATGATTCATGAAAACTAGAAACACAAAAAAATGTTAAAGAGTGTTTTGAAAAATTAAGGTTTGCATGAAAGAGATACTGTCTTTTTTACATCTAGTAAGGGGTATTGAAATACAGCAGATATGGAGATGACATCGACTTGGAACAGAAAAATGACCCCTAACAGCTTAGAGCTTGGACAACTTCAAGCATTTACAAAGACTGCCAGACAGGATGTTATGTTATATTTATATTTAAGTGATATTAAAACAAGTATTTAAATACAAAATTTTGAAGAAAAGAAACTTTGTAATATTCATATTAAAGTCTAAGGATTTTCTGGACCGGAAATCATTGTATAATCCCTAAAATACCATGGCAAACAAAATTTTACAAGCAAATAAAATGTACTTTAGTTCCTGCAACGGTCACCAATCTTTACATACCCTAAGTCCTCTGCCAAGTGCAATTAAAGCCATTTTATGCTTGCTGATTTCCTTATGACACACACAGAAGAACCTAAAAGACAACTTCATCTGATAAAAAAGTGGGCCTAAGGGCTCCATCTGGAACACTGCGGGTGGGGAGTGTTGGGTCCACTATACCATTTCCTCTTGTAATTTTGGCTTATCTACTAAAAGTATAAAAAAAAAAAAAAAAAAAAAAGAAAAGAAAATTGTTGGGCGTGGTGGCTTACACCTGTAATCCCAGCACTTTGGAAGGCCAAAGTGGGCAGATCATGAGGTCAGAAGTTTGAGACCAGCCTGGCCAACATGGTGAAACCCCATCTGTACTAAAAATACAAAAATTAGCTGGGTATGGTGGTGTGCACCTGTAGTCCCAGCTCCTCGGGAGGCTGAGGCAGGAGAATTCCTTGAACCCAGGAGACAGAGGTTGCAGTGAGCCGAGATCGTGCCACTACATTCCAGCCTGGGTGACAGAGCAAGACTCTGTCTCAAGAAAAGAAATGAGCAGAGAAGGGAGGGGAGGGGAGGAAATTAACTGCTTATCATTGAACTAAATGTTAGAAAAAGAGTACCCTAGCCCATTTCCTGGCACCACCCACTCCCCCAAGCACAGCTTCCCTTGTGTTTCTCATCTGTTCCATGGGGAGAATTCCTGTCCTACCACCTCCCCAATGAGAAGATTTTAAAACTATAAAGTATTTTAAAAATGTAAAGAATTGCTATTATTAGCTGAGGTCAGCCAACCATTCAGTGACTCACCAGAGCTGACATCTGCTGGGCTTGTTCCCAAAACTGGGCTGCTGTCTATCACAAATCACAGATATTAAAGATGGAAAAAATATCACAACATAGCCATTTTAGGAGAATAGGAAATCAATCCTCCTTCCACTCCCACCCACAAATAAAACAAAATGCTTGGCAGATCCTGGAGTTTTTATAAGGAGGGTGAATACACACAAAGTCCACAAATTATAAATGATTTTGTGTTCCAAGAGTTCGTTTCTGGGTGGGCTACCAGATGAAATATAGGACACAGAGTTATATTTGACAGTAACAAAAACAACACATCATTTTTAGTATAAGTCAGTCCCAAATGTTGCATAGGACATACTTATACTAAAAAAAAAAAAAAAAAAAAAATACTCATCGTTTATCTGAGATTCAAACTGAACTATGTTCTGTATTTTTATTTGTTAAATTTGGCAACCCTATCTCTGAGTCATTTGGATGGATTTTCCAACCTTCAGCTGTGAGGTCTTGGAAAGAACCCTCGCCTTGTGAGTCTGGAAACTCGACTGCAATTTCTGGTTTTGTCAATTACTAGTTCTGAGACCTCATGCAAGTTATAATTCCTTTGCTTGCAAAAAGAGACCAGGAAATTAATACACCACAGGACTAAGTGGGTAAATACACTATGCGGAAGTAGAGTACATGGAGCACAAAGGCAGCACCATTTTGTTACACCACCCTACACACATGAAAAGAGTGATTTGGTTTTTAGGTCAGGCCACACAAGCCAATTTGAAAAGTCGGTTTTCCACAAGAAATTCCCTGACTTTAGCAAGTTCCTAAACCACACCAAGTGGCCCTTTCCCACATCTGAGAATATTTTGAGCCATGTGTGGGGGTCTTGTTCACTAGGCACCCTGCATCAGCCCTCCACCTTGTATCTTTGTCCATAAAGCAGGGCTTGTGACTTTGCACAAGTGTTTTTTTTTTGCTCAAATGTACATGCTTTGTTGCCAAAAAATACTTACAAAATTTTAGTCCAAACTAAAGGCTGATATCAACAATAAGAAGCCCTGGCTTCTAGCATCCTGGAGCAGCTCCTTAAACCCAATCCCAGGCTACAATTCCCAAAATTGTGTCTCCAGCCCAGACTTCTGAATCACCAATGACCACACCCAGGTGTCCCAGTAACACGATCAAAGCTAAGTTCATCATCTTTTTTTTTCTGTTGAGACAGAGTCTCACTCTGTCGCCAGGCGCCAGGCTGGAGTGCAGTGGCACAATCTCAGCTCACTGCAAACTCCGCCTCCTGGGTTCAAGCAATTCTCCTGCCTCAGCCTTCCGAGCAGCTGGGACTACAGGCGCATGCCACCACACCCAGCTAATTTTTGTGTTTTTAGTAGAGACGAGGTTTCATGATGTTGGCCAGGATGGTCTCGATCTCTTGACCTCTTGATCCGCCCGCCTTGGCCTCCCAAAGTACTGAGATTACAGGCTTGAGCCACCGCGCCTGGCCACTAAGTTCATCTTCTAAAATGGCTCCTTGGTCTCAGTGGCACCATCACCATTAGTTGCTTATGTTAGAAATCTAAGAATTGTCGACAATTCTCTTCTTTTGCATCTTCAAATCCAACCCATCACCAAAACCAGGAATCCCCCTGGGAAGTGCAGCACCTACCTTCTACTTCCCAACCCCACTCCCATCATCTGGCCCAAGCCCCCACCCTCCCTCTCCCCCCTCCCACTCTTGGGGACATTGCAGGGGCCTCCCAAATTTCCTCTCCTTGCTTTTGGCCTCATTCCACCCACCCCACCCCTGCCAACCCATTCCTCATATTGCAGTCTGGATTATCAGCCAAAACCAGGAATCAAACCACATCACTCCACTGCTAGACATAACGGTACTGGATAAAAGTGGGTATTAGTCCCAGCTACTTAGAAGGCTGAGGCGGGAGGATCCCCTGAGCCCAGGAGTTTGAGGCTTCAAATATGTGAGTGACCTCCTATCAGTTTCTCTGCAGTTTAGTGCCTGCCTCCCTCATCCTATGGTGGTCCCAGCATCATGTGACCCCTGCTGTTCTGGCCTCTCACAATTCCTAGAGCACAATACTAAGCTCTCATCCACCACAGGACCTTTGTACATGCTGTTCCCATTGACTGGACCACTCTTACCCTGACTGGTAACTTCTTATCCTCTGGGTCTCAACTTAAGTATAACCTCCTCCAAGAGACCCCCACTCCCTGGACCATTTTTTATATTATGGTAAAATATACAAAACATAAAATTTACCATTTTAACTACTTTTATTTTTATTTTATTTTATTTTATTGAGATGGAGTCTCACTCTGTCACCCAGGCTGAAGTTCAGTGTTGGAATCTTGGCTCACTGCAACCTCCGCCTCCTGGGTTCAAGCAATTCTCCTGCCTCAGCTTCCCAAGTAGCTGGGATTACAGGCACACACCACCACCCCTGGCTAATTTTTGTATTTTTTAGTAGACATGGGGTTTCACCATGTTGGCTAGGCTGGCCTCAAACTCCTGACCTTAGGCCATTTGTCCATCTAGGCCTCCCATCGTGCTGGGATTACAGGCCTGAGCCACCATGCCTGGCCTTTAATTCCTTTTAGTGTACAGTCGATGACATTAAGTGCATCCACATGATTCCACAATTACCACCAACACTCATTTGAAATTTTTCACCTTCCCAAACTGAAACTCAAGGTTCATTAAACACTAACTCTCCATTCTCCCATGGCCCCAGCCCCTGGCAACCACTGTTCAATTTTTCTGTCTATGAGCTTGACTATTTTGGGCACTTCATGGAAGCGGAATCACAAAATATTTGTCCTTTTGTGTCTGACTTATTTCATTTAGCATAATGCCTTCAAGGTTCATTCATGTAGCATGTATTAAAATTTCCGTTCATGCTGGAGTGCAGTGGTGCCATTTCAGCTCACCTCAACCTCTGCCTCTCGGGTTCAAGCGATTCTCGTGTCTCAGCCTCCTGCGTAGCAGGCGCCCACCACTAGGCCTGGCTAATTTTTGTATTTCTAGTAGAGCCTCGGGTTCACCATGTTGGCCAGGCTGGTCTCAAACTCTTGACCTTGTGATTTGCCCTCCTGCTGGGATTACAGGCTTAAGCCACCGTGCCCGGCCTGAATTGTAGATTTTAAAAGGCTGAGTTGTATGGTACATTAATTATATCTCAATATAGTTGTTTAAAACAAAAAATTGATGTGTATGGAGATGGGGAGTGGCTGGAAAGAGCTTGATCTCCCAATTAGTCAAAGGACAAACAAGGTAGGGAGGGGGACTAGGGGCTTGAGTGGCAATACCTGCAACGGCAGCCCTGGCGGGACAGCCTGTGGGTTACAGACCACCCTCTTGTCATTGAAGTCAAGTCCTCTGCTTCTGGAAAACCATCTCTCATTTCTAACAATGCCCTTTCCCCCAAACTAGGAAGGCAGGCTGAGGGTAAATACAAAGTTCTCTGAACCAAAGCCTTATGTGTATGTTTCTGAAGAGCCTCTTTATAACCTAGTTGCAAGTGATCAGAACACAGCCCAGTGAATTTCCAGCATTTTGAAACTCGGATTTCCTTTTGCAACCCAGGTTCTGCTGAGAAAGTTATCTTTGGCTCCTCTCTCTCTCACGCTCCATATCCAATCTGTCCGGAAGTCCTGTTGGCATTCCGATCCGTTAAAATAAAAGTTGCATGTATGCCTGTATTCGATCCTGTTCTCTCTGTGTCCTTTCTCCTCTGTCTTTTTCAAGAATCTGACATCTCAGCCCCACAGCTACCATCCTGGTGGAAGCTACCAGCCTGGCAAAAGCTCCCACCCTCACTTGGCTGGCTCAGCCTCCTGCTTGACTCCTTGACTGGGAGCCCTCTGCCTGGCCTGTCTTCACACAGATCCCACCACTCCAAGGAGCAATGCCCTGCCCTGAGCCTCCATCTTCCAAGAAATCAAAATCAAAGTCCATACACAGCCTGGCAAGCCCAGCACAGCCTGGCTTCCCTTCCTCTCTGCCCTTACCTCCTTCTCCTTCCCTTCCCCACTCACTCATCGGAGGAATAGCCAGATAAGCCAAGCACTCTTAACCTAGGGCCTCTGCAGTGAGTTACCTGTCCCCTCTGCCTGGGGCACTCTTTCCCCACAGCATCCTGGACCACCCTCTCTCCTCCTGAGTCTTTGCTCAAATATGACCTTCTCAAGGAGGTCTCATTGGCCACTCTATTTACAATGGCAACTTGCACCCTTCCCCTCCCATTCTCTGGGTCCCAGTGACCTCAAAGAGTCAGGGCATGTTAGCTGCTACTTCCATCACCATTCATAGCCTAAGGTTCTCTAATGGACTTTTAAGAATTTTCACGTTGTTCTGCACAAGGGGAGAAAGCCTAAGACTGATGACAAAATCCTAGATGCTCTTAATGCAACTGAGCTAGACAAATAAAGTATCAGGCTGCCAAGAAATTAACCATGTTAACCCTAATATTCTTTATATGGCTATAGTTGCCATGAAATAGGAAAGTGGGTGGACACCCAGAGATAGTAGTATTTTTGTTTGGTTTCAAGCTTTGATGAGTTCGTGTGTGTGTGTGTGTGTGTGTGTGTGTGTGCGTGCGTTTTGTTTTACTTTAAAAACCTGCTTTTTAAACAAATCCTTATTTGGCTAACTTTCAGGGTGCAGTATGAGTATAAACTCATATGGGAATACTGTTCTCTAGAAACTACAGATTAAGTTGTCTTTAACAGATTGACATCTAATTATCACACAAAGCCTTCTGGCTTTTATACCAGGACACACATAGCACATGATTATAGAGGTGGAACATTTGATAACTCTGCCATGCTACAGTCTCTAACTGATCTTTTGTCTTGCCATGAATTCTACCCTAAGGGGGAAAACAACCTGACATTTAAAAAAAAAAAAAACTCTGGCACAGAGCAAAGTGTCACCCATAGCACAGGCCAGTTGGATGACAGAATGACAAATGATGAGCATGGTGGCACGTGCCTGTAATCCCAGCCACTTGGGAGGCTGAGGAGGACAATCACTTGAACCTGGCAGGCGAGGAGGCTGCAGTGAGTTGAGATTGCGCCACTGCACTCTAGTCCCGGTGACAGCGAAACTCCGACTTAAAAAAAAAAAATGGCATATGACCACGGCTCAGTGAGAGCAGTCGCAGGTGAAAAGGAGAAGCACGTGCTGCCTTCAGGTGTCTTCAACACAACCCTCAAAGTCAAAGTCCATACACAGCCTGGCAAGCCCAGCACACTTATTCCTGCATTCTTATTTCTATGCTACCCTGGAGGAAAGCATGGTATTAAATACCACAACACTTGGTCCTGCCCATCTTACTTATGAAGGATACATTTTACCAAACTGAATAAGGGGGGCTCAAAAACGGACATGAACAGATATGTGTATGGCAGCATTAGTCACAATGGTCAGAGGGTGGGCCAGGCACGGTGACTCACACCTGTAATCTCAACACTAGGAGGCCAAGGCAGGAGGATCGCTTGAGCTCTGGAATTTGAGATCAGCCTGGGCATCAACATATCGAGGCCTCCATCTCTACACACACACACACACACACACAGATTTTTTTTTTGTGATTAGCTGGGTGTGGTGATGAATGTCTGTAGTCCCAGCAACTTGGGAGGCTGAGGCGGGAGGATGGCTTGAGCCCAGGAGTTCAAAGCTGCAGTGAGCTATGATCACACCACTACACTCCAGCCTGGGCAACAGAGGAAGACCTTGTCTTGAGAAAATAGTTTTTAATTGAAAAAATCACATTAGCCAGAGGTGAAAACTACCCAAGTATCTGTCACAGATGAATGGATAAACAAAATGTGGCATGTGCATACAATGGAATATTATTCAGCCTTAAAAAGGAAGGAAATTCTGACTCATGCTACAACGTGAATGAACCTTACGGACATTACATTAGTGAATTAAACTAGTCATAAAAGGGCAATTATTGTGTGATTCCACTTAACGTGAGGTACCTTAGAATAGTCAGATTTATGGAGAAAGCAGAATAGAGGTTATAGGGACAGGAAATAGGAAGAATGGGGTAGTTACTCTTTCATGGGCACAGTTTCTTTTTCTTTTTCTTTTTTCTTTTTTTTTTTTTTTTTTTGAGATGGAGTTTTGCTCTTGTCACCCAGGCTGGAGTGCAATGGTGTGATCTTGGCTCACTGCAATCTCCACCTCCTGGGTTCTAGCGATTCTCCTGCCTCAGGCTCCCGAGTAGCTGGGATTACAGGCGCCCTCCACCACACCCAGCTAATTTTTTGTATTTTTAGTAGAGACGGGGTTTCACTATGTTGGCCAGGCTGGTCTTGAACTCCTGACCTCAGGTGATCCACCTGCCTCAGCCTCCCAAAGTGATGGGATTAACAAAAGCTCATGGGCACAGTTTCTATTTGAGATGATGAAAAGTTCTGAAGGGGGTCATAGTAATGGTTGCACAAGGTGAATGTAGCTAATGCCACTGAATTGTACACTTAAGAAAGATCAAAATGGTAAATTTTATGTTATGTATATTTGACTTTTTTTTCCTTTTAAAGGCCAGGCACAGTGGCTTATGCCTGTAATCCCAACATTTTGGGAGGCTGAGGTGGGTGGCTGAAGTCAGGAGTTCAAGACCAGCCTGGCCAACATGGTGAAACCACGTCTCTACTAAAAATACAAAAATTAGCCAGGCCTGGTGGCCATCCCTGTAATTCCAGCCACTGAGAAGGCTAAGGCAGAAGAATCGCTTGAACCCAGGAGACAGAGGTTGCAGAGAGCCAAGATTGCGCACTGTATTCCAGCCTGGGTGACAGAGTAAGACCCCATCTCAAAAAAAAAAAAAAATTTAGAAAGTCTCATGAAATAAACTATACTAAGAAGACAAAATCATGAAGAACCTCTCCTCCTCTCAAAGTTGTACTGGTACCAAAATCAGAGCACAGATTTTAATTCTTACAGTCTCTGCAGTCTCATGAACTTTACACACTTAGAGTCTTTATTGTATCAAAAGGTCTGGAGGTTGCTGGGTACAGTGGCACATGCCTGTATTCCCAACTATTCAGGAGACTAAGGCAGGAGAATCACTTGAGCACAGGAGTTCGAGACCAGCCTGGGTAATATCTCAAGACCCTAACTCTAAATTAAAAAAAAAAAATCTGGAGGTTGATACGGCAGCTGCTAGTGCCTGACTTAGAGGACTCACACTTTTATTTAAAGATAGGGTCATTATTTTCCCGCACAAAAATGTACAAAACCTACCCATCTCCCCAAGTGAGTTAATATTTAAACCACCTAAGTCAAAGGGTCACCTATGTTCTTACAGAGAATGTTAAGTGTTCCTTCTGGATCTACAGATCATGCACAGAAATCTCACAGGATCATCTCAGTAATTTACTAAGTTCCAGGAAGAGAAAATAAGGAGTTGGACACAAATCACACTACACTCTATAGAATAAACAGTGCATCCAATCCATGGAAGCTTCCCTAAACAGCAAGAATAGACGTTCTGATACTAAGTGAAGGACAGTATTTGGTGCCTGAGGGTTTCCAAAGAAGATTTTCTAGTGCAGCTTGCTTTCAGTAAAGGTTAGAAAACTTTTCAAATACCACCTGCACTAAATCAAACAAAACGCAACTCCGGTGGAACAAAAGCCACTCAGCAGCAAAGTAACAAAGCTATAAACGACAGCCCTGTCAATAAAGACCAAGCTACTAGCCAAAGGTCAGGCTCCACAGTACTCAATGCAGAAGTGCCAGGCTTGTCAATCACGCTGGGGGGATGGTGGCCTTCACTACTGAAAGGCTGCCCGAACACAGGTGACCCTCTCCTTCAGAAGTCAATGTCAGACTGAGAGCTGGCTTCCCACCCCACCTCCACCACAGCTTCCAGGCCCATTTGTCACTTAATAAATACAAATATACTAGATTGAGAGACTGATAAAGAACACAGATCTTCAGAACCGGAAGTTCTAAGGGAACCATCCCTCCATGCAAAGAGGGACAAGGTCCCAAGCAGGAAGAGAGCAAACACTGGATCTGTTTTCTCTTTTTTGAGATGGAGTCTCGCTCTGTCACCCAGGCTTGAGTACAATGGTGTGGTCTTGGCTCAGTGCACCCTCTGCCTTCCAGGCTCAAGTGAGTCTCCTGCCTCAGCCTCCCGAGTAGCTGGGACTACAGGCGTGTGCCACCACAATTGGCTAATTTTTGTATTTTTTAGTAGAGATGAGGTTTCACTATGTTGGTCAGGCTGGTCTCAAAGTCCTGATCTCATGATTCACCAGTCTCAGCCTCCCAAAGTGCTAGGATTACAGGCATGAGCCACCACACCCAGCCTCTGGTCTGCTTTCTCACCAAAGAAGAAACCCAACTCAGGCTCTCTGTGAACCCCACATGCTTCCATTTAGCAGAAAGGTAATTCCCCAGCATAGTCTAAAGATGAATGAATGAAAGGAGCTATACCAGGGTTCTCTGTCATTAGCAATGCCTACCCAGGATCCACACTAAGAAAACCACACAGAGCAATGAGCCTTTCAAGAAGCCACAGGGCTCAGAAACTGTTGAGTTTTAAACAGAATAGTAATTAAAACAAAACAGGTGTGTGGGTCAGGCATGGTGGTTCACACCTGTAATCTCAGCATATTGGGAGGCCCAGGCAGAATTGCTTAAGCCTAAGAGTTCAAGAGAAGCCTGGGCAACATGGTGAGACCCTGTCTCTAAAAAAAATAAATAAATAAAATTGAAAAAAAAATTAGCTGGGCACTGTGGCATTCACTTAGTCCTAGCTACTTGAGAGGCTGGGGTGGGAGAGTCACCTGAGCCCAAGAGGTCAAGGTTGCAGTGAGCCATGTTCGTGCCTGTCTGCTCTCCAGCCTGGGAAACAGAGCAAGACCCTGTCTAAAATAAATAAACAAAAATTAAAAATAGAAAAACAAGAGCATGGAAGATAAGGGAGAGAAGAGACCAACTGAAATGAGGGGTAAGGGGACTCAGGATCGTTCCATGGGCTTCTGCTGTGCAGGAGGGGATAGTACCCAGGTGAGACAGCAACCAGGTCCCTCACAAGTTCTCCTGCAAGGTTAAGAGGCAAACAAGCACTCTGGTCCTCTGAGCCACCAGACTTCAGAAGAAGTGTAGATCGGGGATTTAGAACCTTGCCCTGGCTCTAGGGAACTCTGTCTTTCCAGTGCCTGGTGCAAATGGGCACTGATGTTTGCTAAATAAATACTAACTTGTAGAATGATTCCTGTTTCCTTCACAGCCCAGGAGAAAGGCAATGGCTGGGTGAGTGATATTTACAAAGCCATAGCAACAACATATTAATGACTACCTTTTACTGAGCTGTGTGCTAAGCTGTCTACCTAAACTATCTCGTTTGGAACTCATCACACAGCCTTGTCAGGCAGTACTGTTATTATCCCATTTACAGATGAGGAAACTGAAGCCTAGAGAGGCAAAGTAACTTGCCGTAGGTTATGCACCTAGGAAGCTGTGATGCCTGCATTCCAACCCAGGTCAAAGGACTCCAAGGCTGGCAACCTCTATTTCACTGCTGCTTCTAGACTGCTTGTAGGGACCAGTTATGAAACATATTTCTCATTGTGGAAGGGTTGGGTGACAATTTATTTAAAGGTACAGTGCATTTATAAATATCAAGGAAAGTATTAATATAATTTTAAAGATTCAGATGACAAAAAGTTGTTGTTGTTTTTGAGACAGAGTCTTGCTCTGTTGCCAGGCTGGAGGGCAGTGATACGATCTCGGCTCACTGCAACCTCTGCCTCCCGAGTTCAAGCAATTCTCCTGCCTCAGCCTCCTGAGTAGCTGGGATTACAGACACACGCCACCACATCCAGCTAATTTTTGTATTTTTAGTAGAGACAGGTTTAGTGAGCCACTGTGCCTGGCCCCAGAACAATTTATGTCCCAAATCCCTCTAAAAAGAGATACCTTTTAAGTTGCTTAAGGACTTACTTTGAGAATTTGTTTCTATGGTTGTTTCTAGTTTAGTCTCCTGGAAAATTCTTCTTTGTGGTATCTTTAGGTATCTTGTAAGTTTTCAGGTCTGTTGACATTCAATTAGACTAACTGTATTCATGCCTGTAGGCTTTTTGTTACTTATTAAGTAAAAATTAATTTGCTGCCAGAAGTGTGTTAATAATACAAAAAGAAGATAGGTTATCTTTTTCATTTTGTTAACCAAGTTACTCCTGAATCCCCATCCCTGTACCCAACTAAAAGTAATACCTAATCTAAGATCTTTTTGAGGTCCTCTGTCACTGAAGACCTGGCATTGTGGAGGAAGATTCTAGAAAGCATATATATGTGCATGTATGTATATAGATATGTGCATGTATATATACATGTGTATATGTATATATTATTCTTATTTCTCATTTTCTCTTTTTTTTTCTTTGAGACAGAGCCTTGCTCTGTGGCCCAGGCTAGAGTACAGTGGCATGATCTCACTGCAACCTCCGCATCACTAGTTCAAGCTATTCTAGTGTCTCAGTCTCCTGAGTAGCTGGGATCACAGGCATGTACATCATGCCCAGCTAATTTTTGTATTTTTAGTAGAAACGGGGTTTCACTATGTTGGCCACGCTGGTCTCAAACTTCTGGGCTCAAGCAATCCACCTGCCTTGGCCTCCCAAAGTGCTGGGATTATAGGCCTGAGCCACTGTGCCTGGCCTCATTTTCTTAAAAAACAAGTAACTGGCTGGGTGCTGTGGCTCACACCTGTAATCCCAGTACTTTGGGAGGCCAAGGCAGGAGGATTGCTTGAGTTTAGGAGTTTAAGATCAGCATGGACAACATAGCAAGGCCCTATCTCTATTTATTTCATTTATAAATTTAAAAAACCAACGTGTTCTGGTACCTAAAAAGCAAGTTCCCCTGCATTCATGAGTGCATCAGCTTCTTTTTTAGTGACTGACATTCAAGAGCAAAGGTAACTGGTAAAAATCTCTCTGGAGTTACGAGAATTACCTGCATTCTGTGAATGTTGCTTATAAAAAACTAAAATGGAATTTTAATTAGTAAGGCAATAAAATATTAAAAATACAGCAGATACCTGCAATAATAGTATTTTTAGATATCAGTCTAATAAAGAAACCAACATTCAAACACCGACTATGTATAAAGAACATTCATATGTTCTCTAGTTTAATTCTTTCAGCAATCCAAAGAGAGTGATAATATCTTCTCCCCTCAACAGAAGAGCAAACAGAGGTTCAGAAAATTTAAGAATTCATTTAAGCTTATACAATTAGCAAGTAAAAGAACTGAAATCTGTGGACATCTAAATCCATATGTTTTCCACTACCTTGCTTCAAAATGAAGAGAAAGAAAGAAGAAAGAGGAATGCACAGAAGGAAAGGAAAGGAACATTCTACAGCCAGATCTGGTATTGACTCTATTGGAGCTAAGATTCCCTAGACTGAAAACCAGATTAAACATGGAATCAGTCCTGAACCTGCCTTACTACTCAAGTCTCCTTTTTGCTAAGCCATTTGCTTTACCAAATCATTATTTTAAAACCTCTATTAAACAAACAAACAAAACAAAAGCTCTCCCAGTTCTATCAGTAAGATGTAATATAACAAGTGCACACAGGTGTGTATGTTCTTTAAAACCCAGAAAGAAACCGTGAAAGGAGCCAGAGCTGAGCTCATACAAGTGGCATCTGTGTTGGACAGCATTAACCATAGAGTCTTGTTCGGCCCTTAATAATCCACACAAAGAATCACTAAAGTTGCTAAAATACAGCCACTGGAAAATGCCAAATGAACAAAGTGGTTAATATTCTTTCCCAAAATTACAGCAAGGGAAGCTCTACTACATAATGAAAATCATTAAGAGAATTCAGAGGAGTTAATTGCAGGCAGGCTGACTTCTCCCCAGAAAGTAATCAGCTAATAAGCATTAATCATCTTGTGCACAGTCTATCCATTTATAATAGGGTTTAACAACGCCTTCAACAATAAGCCCAGAATTAATGAATGGCATCTTAGGCCTAACAAAATAGTATTCCTTAGCCGGTGAAAATTAGGCTTCTACTTCACATTTGCTGCTGTGTCCCCCATTTATATGGGCTCGTATTCACTACCCCTGGAGGCTTTATCACGTGTCGTTTTCTTAGCTCTTGTTCCTGAAAGCAGTTATCCTTCCTCGATAACCTACCGTGTGCCGGGTTTTCAACAAACATCCCACTAGTGTTTTCTTGTTTAATTTCCCATGGGTAGGGGTACAATTTTGAAGGCAATGCAACCAGGAAGATGGGAGCTAATCTTTTCTCCCGCCAATAGGCAGGCCAGTTTCCCGGAGAGGAACTCGGGGTCGTTCGGAGCTACCCAGGGAAGGCTTGCAGCCCCGAAAGGGCCGCGCGTGCAGGCCAAGGGGGTCGGGTATGGTTGAGCGGGGACTCACTGGGCAGAAACGCAGCCCGAGTCCCTCTTTTGCGTGTCAACCCCCCTCCCCGTTTTGCATTGTTACTGCACCTCAGTCTCTCCCGTAGGGCTGTCACGGATCTCAGCTCCGAGCCTCCCCCCACCCCCACCCCCCACTCCAACCCCCCAAGCCCCCTCCACCCCCCCACCCACCCCGCAGGGACTGCACGCACACGCCTCCCTCGTAAAAGTTGGGCGGACACTTCAGGACTTTTCTTTCACTTTTGGGAGAAGGAGGGAGTTGGAAAAGTGGGAGCGGGGGGGTTAAAGCACTGGGCCGTGCCCTGAAACATCTCCCCGAGCCCCCTAACAAGTTGTCCCTCCGCGTGCACACAGCGAGGTGACAGCGCCGGGCATCAAACTGGCGAGGGAAGGCGATGCCTGCAGCCATCTGAGCGGGGCTGGCGGACGCGACCCGAGAGTCGCCGAAAAAACAGTGTCTCTCTTCCCCGTCACCTCCCCTCTCATCCCACAATAAAGCGCTCGGAAGACGTCTGGGGGGTACACGGCCGGGCGGTAGGAGCTGGGGAGGAGATCCATCTCACCCCTCCATCCCTCCCGGCAGGTGGGCCGCGGTCAGATACATTTGGTCCGCAGGTCCTTTTAGGACACGTTGGCATCTGCTCCCAAAGAGCACCCCAGCAGGACCGGGTCACCGGGGACTCCCAGAGGGGCGGTGGCCACCGCACAGAAGCCAGCGGCATCCCCCAAGGAGCCGCAAGCCCTGCCTGGCTTAACCCCCGGACAGTGCGTAGCTACCGATCGAAGAACCCAAACACTCCCCGAGAGTTTCCTCCTCCAGGCAGGTGAAAACTCCACGGACCTCTCCGCAGCGCTGCCTGCCCAGCTGGCCTTGCGTCACCGACCCCGAGGCCATGGGGGCTTCTAGCACCTCCACCCAAATGCCACCTGTGCGGGCTCGGGAGCCCGAGGGTGTGGACAGCTGCTGCCACCGCATCTAGGATCTCCAAAGAGCGGCGGGAGCGGCCAGGGGACCTGCAGGACCCCGCCCGGCCAGCGGGCTCGGGGAGGTCGGGGGCCCCCGGCGCCGCGCCTCTGCTTACCTGGCGCTCGCTGGGCCCCGGCTGGGGCATCCGCCGGGTGCGCGCCGCTCCGAGCGCTCGCTGCGCACCTGGCCGCTGCCACCACCCGCCCAGCCCCTGCCCAGCCGCCGCGCTAGCGCTGCATGGCTCAAGGGGGCGGGCCGGGGGCCCCGGGACGCGTGTCCAGTTGGCGGCCGCACCTCCGGCTCTCGCGGCTCGCCAGTGGCTCCTCCGCCTTCCCCCGCCCCGCGTCCGTGCACCCTTCCTCTGCAGCCGCCCTTTTCCCTCCGCTCGGCGGGACCGGCCAAACTGGTTTCTCCGCTCCGGGAGGTGCCTCTCGTCTCCCTCCAGCAGCCGCGGCCGCCGAGCCTCGGCGGGGCTAAGGCTGGGGGCGGGCCCGGCCTTCTCCCCTCCCTTCTTCCCTCCACAGGGCGGAGAGGGGCTGGACGGCAAGCCCCGGGGCGGGCCCAGATCCAGCCCCTGCCCCACGCCCTCTGTGCGTCCTGGAGTCCGGTGGGCAACCCCCGCAGTCTTCTGAGCCCAGCCCGCGATCCCCTTGCCTCGCCCAGCCTGAGACCCGGCTGCTGCGGCCGCTCTCGGCGCCCCCAGGGCAGCACTCGCCACCCCGCCTCTGCAGCCCAGCGTCACTTTCCCGCCGCCCTCGCTGGCTTGGCCGTCGCCCCGGGTTGAGGACTGCGCCAACCCGGAAAGCTGGTGGGGCCGCGGCGCGCCCGGGACCTGAGCTCCCTCGGTAAGGGGAGCTGTGTCCTCTTGATGCCAAGTCACGTTTGGGGACCGGTCACCGAATGCGCGTCAAGGTTCGCCGCGCGGAGGGTGAAGAAAGAGACTGCGCCTCAAGACTTCGAGACACGTGTCCTGTAATTGCCGCCAGCAGGCTTTCTGCCGAGTCCAAACGCTCTCAAGTTTTTTGGGTTTGGCGTCAAAAGGAGTTAAGGTGCGGCACGTGAACTACGCGGTGTAGGTGGAAATTTTGGACTCAGCGCCTAGTTGCTGGCTGGTGTCTGAGCGAGTGAATCGCGCCTCCCCGGCAGTGTAGACATTACCCGCC
>PVKP010039702.1:0-19716 GCA_004027715.1 Plecturocebus donacophilus
GCACTGGGACCCCCGAGGGCTGCGTCCCCTGCCGCTGGCTCAGGCAGCATCGGGACAGGAGAGGGTTGGAGCTCTGGGCTGAAGGCCTCTTCTGGTCTCGGCCCCACTGGCACCTTAGATCCTGAGTATGGGAAGGAGGGACCCAGTGGCACCATAGTGGAGTTTGGGCCCAACCCCAATTCTGCCTCTAACCCTCGAGGATTTGGGAGTCGAGTCTTGCCCTGTGGCCCATCACCCAGTGCGGGTCAGAGCTGCGCAGGCCCCGGGGAAGCCGCAGTGCTCTCCACGCTCTGCCTCCATGGAACCCAGACCTCCTTCCAGCCCCTGCCCCAGTTCCCCAGCTCCCTCGTCTGGAGGCAGAGGGCCTTCTGCTGGGATCCTGAAACCTTCCTCCCGCAGGAACCAGCGAGCTCCGCGTAGACCTGGTGGACTTTGAGGACAACCACCAATTTGCCAAGTACAGATCATTCCAGATGGCGGGCGAGGCGGAGAAGTACAGGCTGGTCCTGGGGGCCTTTGTGGAGGGCAGTGCGGGTGAGTGTCTGTGCCGGGCTGTGTGGCCTGGGCCTCCAAGTGGGGTTTGCGAAGTGGAGAGAGTGTGCTCCATGTCCTGGCGGCCTTGTGGAAGAGGCTTCGCCTCTCTGAGCCTGGTTTGTCTATCTATATGGGAGTCACGGGACACATCAGTGCGCGGCAGGTGCTGAAACCCCAGCAAGGACATCAGTGGGAAGGGAGTGTCTGCAGAGCAGGGACCTATGCACAGTGACAGCAGGGGACACCTCTGTGGGGCGTGGCTGGAAGGGGTCTGCCATGGTGGAATCCAGAGTAGAGAATGATGATCCTGCCTCCTGTCCTTCTATGAAATAAACATACTACACATTAGGTGGCAGGGCTAGACCTAAAAGCAATTTTCTAAGGCCACTGCCGACAGCAGGGCAGTATTCACTGAAGTCATGACCTGTACTCCTTGGATTGTGCAGTGCACAAACTGCATAACCGTACATGGAGGACCACCAGGCCAGGCCTCAGGTGGAAAGACTTATTCTGCCTATAATGACATGACTGCCTGTAACAACGCTCACATTTCCTCCTGAGCAGGTGATTCCCTGACGTCCCACAACAACCAGTCCTTCTCCACCAAAGACCAGGACAATGACCTTCACGCCCAAAGCTGTGCTGTGATGTACCACGGAGGCTGGTGGTACAAAACCTGTCACGTGTCAAACCTGAACGGTCGCTACCTCGGTGGGGCCCACGACAGTTTTGCAAACGGCATCAACTGGAAGTCGGGGAAAGGGTACAAGTACAGCTACAAGGTGTCGGAGATGAAGCTGAGGCCCGCCTAGCCCGGCGACCGCACGGGCAGGACGCGCCCACACAGACGCTGCTGGCGGGTGGGGTTGGGAGCTCAGCCCTCGGCTTTGTAAAAGAAACACGTGCTGTGATTCTGAATTGCGTTTGTCTTGCTCTGCGGAAGAGGTTCATATCCTGCAGTTTCCACAGTCGGCCCTTGCAGATTTGCCACGTTGACGCCTCTCAAACCTCTGTCTTTCCTTGGCAAAAAAAAGGGTGTTTCTGACTACGCCAGCAAGCACCTTCCTTAAGAACGACACAAGACTTTGATGCTGGGATGTGCTCAGAGCGCAGCCCTGCTCGGGGCCCATGGCAGGATAAGCCCGTTCCGGGGGCTCGTTACCTGGGCTTCTCTGTGAGCTGGAGGGCGGGGGAATGAGAAGGCGCATCGGAGAGGAAGTTTCTCCGGCACTCAGAGATGCCATTGCTGGTCCAATGGCCTGCCCGGCCTCCCGGCCGCACCCCTGCCCACTCATCCCTGCCGCCCAGGCTCCCTACCGCCTGCTCTGCCGGGTGCTCATGGAACCTGCTGGCTACTTCCTCATGAGCAGAACAAGAGTGACTGTGTGCCTGCGACTCCCTCATCAAAATGGAGGGAGGGCTTAAATGAGGCAGGCGCGAGCCCCTTGCGCTCCTGAGGAGGGAAGAGCCCTCCTCTCAGCCCTGAGTGTCCAGCCGAAGCTGGCCTGCGGCAAGCCCAGTGCAGACTGCCCCTTCCACCGCTTCTCTCGGGCAGGCCGCGTGCAGGAGAGCAAGGAGCATTCGTGCAGGAACTCGTGTCTGCTGAGTACGGTGCCCGGCCCTCTCATCTCGCCCTCTCTTGATCCTCCTGAGGACCTGTGCCCTGTCCCTGGTCCCTGACCAGCTCGGCCTGACGAGACTTTCGGAGGCTCCACACCCCAGCACTGGCCAGAGCTGACCCTTAGATGGCTGTTTGGGCCCCGATCCTTCTCGTTACAGCGTTGCCCTCATCCTTTACCCTCCACTCAGAGAGGTCCAGAAGGGCCCAAGGAGGCCATGATCCCTCTCTGAGCTTTTTAATGCAGGTCCCCTTCTTCCCCTACAAGGGTCCCTCCTGGGTCTTGGCTGGTCTAAGCTCCACACGAGTCATGGAGAGTGCTGCATGTCTGGGTCTTCTCGGGGAGGAGAGCACCGTTTCCTCTGAGCTCCTGGGCGCGCTGCACCTTGAAGATCAGGACGCAGCGCCAGCCTCACCCTCCGTGATCCATCCCCACCTTCCCCCCTCACTCTGGGTCCAAGGCCTGGGACGAGCCAGGGCAGGAGGAAGCAGGGACAGCCCTGGGCGTGGCCCTTCCTTCCTTCCGGGACCCATAGGAGGGAGCCACACCACCCACCCCAGGGGCTGCCCTGTCCTCAGGACAGAAACCAGCAAGCAGACAAATCTGAGGGTCTTTAACTGAATGAAGGGGTGCCGCCACCAGCAAAGTAGACACAGACATCTCCTTCCTCACAGACCTGGGTCCTCAGCTTCTAGACAGAGTTACGATTCGCTGACAGGTACTGACTTTACGTCGGCCTCCCCTCTCTGAGGCCTCACACTGCAGCCGTTCACGGCCACTCAGCCTGCCAGGGCAGCAAGGAGCTCAGCCACACAGCCCGGCCATGGTCAGGATGAGACCCGGCGTCAGGATTCCCCTCAGTACCGTCCACCCGCGAGCCTGGGCATTTCAACCTCCAACAGGTGAGAATGCACACCTCACACCCCCATAAAGGGAGGAACTGGAGATTCCCTCAAATCTTGACCCTTGAGTTCTGGAAAGGGGGTACTCCCTGGAGTGTATTAGAGCATTATCCTGAAAGCAAAAAGGCCTTGGCGCCAGGAGCCCCGCCTGGGGCCCTTCGGTCCCGTTCGGCTGCCAGTACGTGTTTACGGAGACACTGACCACGTGGCGCTATGTGTGATGTGTCCTCCCAGGCAGGTCTCAGAGTAGAACTTGCTTCCTTCACAAACAAAGTCTGTCTCTGTTTCGGCTGGTGAAGGGCAGTGGCATTTGGTCCTCACAGACCTGGGCTGTGGGGCCTGCGTCCGTTACCTGACCTCTGAATCTTCCTTCTCGGGTGACATGGGATGGCAGGGTAGATTTGAGGACTCCGAGGACTAAGAAGAGGACACTGGGTTCGCAGGATGCTGAAGGGCCAGGAAGCACAGCACGGCGCCACCCGCCCGGCCCAGCCGCCAGTCCTCCTGCTCGGGCACCCCCAGCCCAGCTGGCAGCCTTTGCCCATGAGGCCTCCGCTTGTTCGGACCCTTCCCTGGGCACAGGAGTCCTTGACTGTGGGTTTCTACTGTGGGCTCCAGTCCTGCCTGGCCTGCCCCCCACACCTCCCGTCACCTGCCTGTCTTCTTGGGCTGGGTCCAGCCTGTTCTGTTGAGGGTGTTGGGAGCTGTGCCCTGGGATTGGGGCAATGGGCAGGGATGGACCCCGCTGCGTATCCAGACCTGGGAGAGGACAATGGAGTCACCTGACTTGGGCCGGGCTCCAGCAAAGGCCTCCCTCACCTGCTGCCCACACTAGCCAGGGCGGGCTCCCTGGGGCCAGAGCGGAGGCCAGGCTGTCTGCCTTCTTTGCCTTCACAATCTGCTCGGGGGAGAACTGGCTCTCTTCTCTCTCTCCTGGCCTGAGGAAAACTGTCTCCCTCTAATAAGCTGATTATGGGGAGCTGTGACTGGCAGGCACCCAAACCCTGAAGCCAGGTGGTTCCTGCCTCCATTGACCCAGACCTCCACATCCCCTGCCCCTTCCCTTCTCTTCACCATGGGTTTCCAAGTTCTTCCAACGACTCCATGCCTTGAGTGCAATTTACAAAAAAGGAACTGGGAAGGGGCCATCGTGTCAATTCCAGGCTCAGCTGGCTCTAGGTGGAGCACGATGGTGCTCACTGAATGCGGGATGTTGTTTTAGGATGCATTAGCAAAGACCTGACATCCACAGCAAGGAGGATGCCACACTCGTCTCTGCAGAGGTCACTCCACACCTGCGCCCTGGGTTCTGAGTTTTGCACTTTACAGCAACCAAGGAGGAAACAGTGCTGGGAATGGGAGGGAGAGCTGGAAACAGTGTTCAGGGAAGAGGCCGAAGGCAAGAGGGGGTTAACAGGCACAAAACGTGGCCTGCCGCAGGGCTAGCGGTGCATTTGGGAGGTGACCCCCTGCTAGGAGAACAGCACCGTTCTAGGCTCCTGGGCTCAGGGCTCCTCCCATCTCGTTGTCCCCAGCCTCTCTGTGTGCCTGTTCTGGTCCCTTCATTCCTCTGCGTCCTAAGCTTCTTTCCTCTCCCAGTAACCTGTGGTCAGAAAGAGGGAGGTGACCAACTTGTCCCCATGAGCCTGGGCCTGCCCAGTTTTAACACTGAGCGTCGCGTCTCCTGGAAAAGCCCTGGCCACCAAGATGGCTGATTGTCCTAAGAGGAGTCTCAGTGGCCCCAGTCATTTGCAACATAGAAAAAAATCCCCAAAACCCTTGATCCCCTATCCTCAAGGTCAGGGAAGACACAGGCTTCAGGACACCCGCCCGATGGACCGTCACCAACTCATTTCTTCACTAGAGTGACACTAATCACTTAATGAAGAAAGACTAAGCCAAGCCCTTCTGCCACTACCCCCATGGAACATCGGCCGGGTGCACAGCTCTCTCTGGAGTACAGGGCAGTGAATTCCTGCTCCGAAGAAACCTGCCCTCTGGCCAGGAGAACAAGGCGTTTTCCAACAGCATCAAACAAACGGCCTAAATGGAAGGCTCAAAGCAGAGGCTCTGGCGAGTTCTGTCCTGTTTCTTTCTTCCAGGCTCAGCCTGAAGTTCTCCTGAATCCTTATAAGAATCTAGAGCTCCTCATTTACTCCCTCACTGCCTGCCTGACCTGAGTGAGAGGGAGGGGGCAGGGTGCGACTCTGCAGGCAAGGACTTGGACACTGGATCAGATCGAGGATGAGCTGAAACAGGGCTGGGGTAAAAGCAGCTTTCCATAAGACACACTCACCAGTGTGCCACGTCAGTTTACCAACGCCACAGCAGCACCCAAAATTACCGCCCTTTTCCACAGCAATGACTTGATGACCTAGAAGTTACCACTCTTGTCCTAGAAATTTCCACATAAACCACGCTTAATTTGCATATAGTTAAGGGTGGATGTACGTATGCCTGCAGAACCGCCTCTGCGCTGCTGCTCTGGGTGCACTGCCTGTGGAGAGCCCTGCTCTGCAAGGAGGGTGTCCGGCTGCTTCAGGAGAAGTTGCTGTTTAATGCAACTGACTCACCCTTGAATTCTTTCCTGGGTGAAGCCAAGAACCCTCCTGGGCTAAGTCCCAATTTTGGGTTCACCTGCCCTGCATCAGGTGGACTTCCAAATTTAAGTGCAAATATGGACAGTTCACATCCCAACCCACACACAGATGGCAAACGCATGGTGAAGACAGATGCGTCATTACTGTGCGTGCTCCTGTCACTCCAGGAGGCTGTCTCATTATTGTTGTTTATAAAAACACGCCTTGTGGCATTGAGTGATGTCACATGTTCACCAAACCTGCGTTTTCCCCTCCTGAGGGTACAAGAAGGCTCCTTTTCTAAATCTCTCTTGCAGTTAGATGAGCCTATATGATGGAGATTTAGTAAATGGGATGGTCACACAGATTATGCAGACCCCTTCCGAAATTGGCCCCCCAGACCTTCTGTCCCGTGTCCTGGTGGAGAACTCCAAAGCCCTCTGTACATCTGCATTGCACCGTGTGGGTCCTGCATGGCTGGACAAGGGGAAATGATGACACTGCCATCCTGAGGGGCTGTGTGTCACAGCACACAGTATTGTATTGGCGTTTGTATTGGCGCTTACACTGACTCAGGCAGAGATTGGTACCAGAAGTGCACGAGTGTGGCAACATATCTCTAGAATGCCAGGCATGGCCTAGCCGCCGCATGGTGGTGGAGGGCCCTGGAGTTTCATTGGCTGAGCATGTTGCCGTCAGTACCTTGGAAGGCAGTTCCCTGGCACAGCTCTTCCAGCCCCAGGGAGCAGCTTGACAAACAGAGTTTTCAGTGCCTGATTACTTTTATTGGCTGCCTGACTAGGTGTTAGAGGAGGAAGAAGAGCTTAGGAAAGAGCTTAGCAAGCAGGAATACAATGAATTAAAGGTCTAGGAACTGGAAGTCTTGCAGAGATGGGAAATGCCTGAACACTGCTAGACTCCAGACAGTAAGAGATGAGATTTTAAAAGCACTAAAGTAACAAGGATCAGTGGCATGTGTGGTTTTGAACAGAGTGACTTGGATTTGTAGTAAAGATACTTCCTGCCCAAGCCTGAAAACTTCAAGGAAGACTTCCTTCAGATGAGAGGTACAGGGAGGCATGGGGATAAATCAGCAAAGAAGTGCATCTAGCCGGACTCAAATAGGAACCAGATTTCTATCTCAGGAAAGAAGACACCCAGAAGAAACCTGGGTTTTGGCATCACTGCAGGAGCGGTTCTGCCCACCATGCCCTCCACTGTACTGTGACTCGGGCAAGAAACAAGCTTGCCTTGTGTTTAGCCCTGAGGTGCTAAGATTCCCTGTTAAAATAGCTGCTGTTCCTTGCCTTTACAAAAAGGTGGCCCAGTCGAGGAGAGGAGAAAGCTGCGTTCTCCTCCTGGTTTGAAAACTTACTCTGGGCTTTGCGCCAAGCTGGCCTCCTACTGATTTCTTCAGCCACACTTGAGGCTCAGTTTGGTTGTCACTGTGACTCATCAGCCTGAGGCCATATGGGTGGGGGACGGCCAATTATCTGATTCCTGCAGCTTTACAGGAGGTCGGAAGCCCACCTGCTCACCCCAAGGTGTGGAGAAGCCCGCAGAACCAAGGACAATCCAGAAATGTCTGTCTGTCCCAAGGTAGCAAACTGGGCCTTCCAGGATGGGACGGGTGGTCTATGATTTAATTGGGGTTGAAACATAAACCATCAAATCAGAGAATGGGAAATTAAAGGGCAGCCACACTGGGTGATCCTGCCACCCCGAACTCCACTCACTGCCTCTGCAGCTCCCGGCCAAGGAAGCTCACTGCTGTCATGAGCAGCAGCCAGGCCGGCGTGGTCTGGGACGGTGGTGACTGACACCGGAAGGTCTTCCTCTTGTCAAATGGAGCTCTGTTTCTCCATAAAAGCTAATCTTTGAAGGGGGCCAAGTGACCTGCGTGGTGGGAAGCCCAAGGTTATGTGCCCCATACCGTCAGGAACAGCCTCTATTGGGCTGATGGCCAAGACCTGCAGGTCAAGGACAGAACACACATCCAAAAACAAGAACAAAATCCGAGCGGCTGTCACGTAGCTGGCATGCTTGCTTATGACGAACGCTTGGCTCAGGGGCCACCCACCTGCCTGGCTTCCAGCTCCTGTTTCCCTGGGCTGTGAGAGCCTGGATTCTGATCGAAACCTATTTGTGTTAATTTGTTTATCTCTTTTCCTTCCCAGGATTGCTGTCTTCTTTAATATATGCTTGCTCTGATGAGCCAGAAGGTCTCCAGGTTTTATTTGCTCACACTGAAATCATCAAGCCTTCCACTCAGCTCTCTGAAATGAGCACATTAGTGGTTCCTCAACCTGACTGTCCATCGGAGCACCTGGGGAGACTCTGAAGAATACAGATTCAGGGGCCCCATCCCAGACCCTTAGAACCAAAATCTCAGTGGGTGATGCCTGGAGCTCTTTCTCTTCTCTGCTGATGAGCTGTGGTAGGAAGCCACACAATAGCCCATCAAACAGAGATGACAACCCGGCCCACCTCCCACTCCATTTCCAGCCTTCTGTGGGCCACGTGTCCCCAGGCCCCCCACCCATCCCTCAGAATAAAGGAGAGAGTGATCTGAAACAATAGCACGTTCAAATTTTTTTTTTAAACACAGAATACGGATCAGGATAATCAGTTATGTTTACAAAAGGTGATGTTGTAGCATGACTTAAGTCTGTCTCATAAATGTCACTTATGACACTACAGAAACTGAAGGAAAAGCTTGTACCCTTTGAATTAGTAAGCTCACCAGAGAACTTGGAAAACAAATGCAACGTAAGAGAAAAAACGTGTACATAGAAGTGTTAATTACTGGCTAGGATGTAAGTAAGCAACAGTAGCAGGAAACGCTGGAGTGACATATTACAAGTATTCAACAATCAGAGGATGTCCGTTTCCTCCAGTGAGTATTCAGTGAACAGCTAAGAAATGCTCAGTGTACAACCTCTAGTAACCTGGAAACCTAAGCATAAAATTAGAACCTAGAACTGGAAATGCAGACTTCTACTTCCAGTAATGATGGGTTAGAAAATAAGGCCAAACTTCCTTTTGAAACGAACAAGCTGGACAAAGTTCAGAGATACTCTTCATAAGCATTAAAAATAACCAGAGTAATGAGGAATTACCAGAATAAGATTCAGCAGAAATAGAAACCCCGAGTAGAGTATCTGTAAGTATCTCTGCCTGGGGTCATTCACCAGAGAAGAACTTTCAAGGCTGTGCAGGAGTTTTGTCAACTCAGCAGGCTGAAGGGAACCAACGTGCAGTTTTAGAGCCTGCCAGGGAGGAAGTTTCAGGCTAGGAAACCTGCACCTTAGCCTGACAACTACACATATTTGTGTCTCAGAGGTGAAGGTCACTTGCACAAAAACCAGCTCTCCCCTAAATTGCAAACAGGTTTTAAGTCATAGGGGTGCACAGACCATCTCCTTGTGGTCTGGAACTGGATATTGGAACTGGATATTAATTTCTGGAACATGCCTGGAAAAGCACATGAAAGCTGTGTTGGAGGAAGACAAGATATTGCTAGGTTTCAAGTTATCTAAGTCAACCTTTAAAAAGCAAAGTCCATGATTTTGATGGCAGTCAAGGTGGCTGTGTTAGTATTCTACTCCTGCACAGCAAATTACCACAAACTGCACCCGTTTATTAATTCAGTTTTGTGGATCAGGGATCTGAGTAGGCTGAGCAAGCCAGGTTCTCTGGTTAGAGTCTCACAAAGCTGAAGTCAAGTCTTATGCTCAGCTGGCAAGTCTGAGGAACAGGCAGCTTCCAAGATCATTCAGGTGGTTGTCAGAATCCATTTTGTGTGGTTTTAGGAGTAAGGTTCCCATTTTCTTGCTGGATGTCAGCTGGGGGCTGCTCTTAGCTATTGGAGGCCACTCCTAGGTTCTTTCTAAATGAGCCTCCATCTTCAAAGCCCGAAAAAGTGTATCGAATCACCCCCATGTTGCAAATCTCTCTGGCTCCTCTCCTGCTACCTGCCAGAGAAAACTCTCTTCATTTAAAAGGCTGCCATGATTAGATTAGGCCCACCCTGATAATCCCCTTTTTGAATGAACTCAATGTCAACTAATTAGTTGTCTTAATAACATCTCAAAATCACTTTTGCAATGTAACATAATATGATCACTGGCGTGATTGCTTGTATTTATAACCCTGGGGATTAGAGCAGAACACCTTTGGGGTTGGGTTGCATTTTAGAATGACACTTCCCACAGTGGAGTAAGCCCACTGCAGCACATCAAACACTGGACAAAATGCATGATGATTTGAAAAGTAACGAAGACAGGTGGGAGAGAGAACACGATATTTGTGTAAATAACCCATATAGAGAAAGCAAAACAGAGCTTGCAGTCTAAACTTAATTAGGTGCATTGCCTGCTAAAACAACAAAGCCAGCATTTTCCCAAAAGACTTTAAAAGAATCTCGTCACATAATATTCCAAATGTCCTGGATACATCAAAAATTGCACAAGGGATGCAAATAACCAGAAAAACATAAGCAACTTTGAAGGAAAAAGGCAGTCAACATCTCCCAATCCTGATATGACCAAGCACTGTAAGTATTAAAGACTTTAAGGCAGCTATGATAACCATGCTCTAAGGAAGAGGGACAAACACTCTGGAAATGAATGGAACGCTCGACATTCTCAGCAAAGAACTAGAAGCTACGAAATAAACCCAATGAAACTTTTAGAACTGAACAATATAACAATAGAAATAACATTTCCCCAGGGACAATCAATACCAGAATGCAGGTGACAGAAGAGCCAGTGACCTTGAAGACAGGCCAATAAAACTCTTCCATTTTGAACAACAGAGAGAAACCCCATGGGGAAAAATAGAGACTTCTGATTTTGGTAATGTGCAGCAGACACACTTTTACCCTATTCTCTCAATAAATGTGACAGATATTTCTGACCTGAAGAAGCTGGTAACCTGAAAATACCAATAGGCACAGAGGGGAAAAGAAGGCCAGTAAAAACCTGCTCTCTCTATCAAAGGCTCAGCAAGACAGAAAACTTTAGACAATCATCACTCTATTCCAGTCAAACGCTCTGACCCACCTCCTCCCCTACAAACGAAGGCTAGGTAGAGAGGCTGGATTTCCACCTTCGTCAGGCTGCAGTGAGGCAACCCAGCAGCCTCTGGTGCTGAATGGGTTGATATCAGAAAAGGCACTTTCATCTCCTCCGTGCACAAGCAGTAAGAAGCAGTGTGAGCAGAGTCTACATGGGGGGGCTAGACTTCCACCCCAACCCAGCAGTTATGCATCACTCATCTGCTTCCCCACTGGGCGGGTCTCGGAGAGACCCAGTGAAGATTCAGGACTTTCACCACCTCCTAGCAGCGATGACTCCATCCCTCCCCATGAGGTGTCAGCAGAGACCCTCGTATGCACAGAGGTACCAGGGGAGGTCTCCTGAGGAGCTGGATCTCCTACTCCCACCCAGCAGTCATGAGGAGTCCTAACGTTTCAATAATCACATAAAGGGAAATGGCCTAAATGCACCCATTAAAAGAGAGAGATTGTCAGAGTGTATTTAAAAGCCTGACTAAAGCATATAATGTCTAAAAGAAAATTGAAAATAGAAGCATGGGAAAATGTATGTTATGCAAACATTAATCGAAAGAAAGCAGGAGAGGTTCTATTAATATAAGATAAAAGAGACTTCAGAGCAAAGAAAATTACTGGATACTGAATGTAATAATAAAGGGTCAACCTGCTAAAAAGACACAGCAATTCTAAACGCGTGCACACCAAACAACAGAGCTACACATTATGTCCCATACAAACAGGGTAACAATGATCTGAACCACTGCTTATTTTTTACAAGAAACCACTGGGGGCCAGGAGCAGTGACTCACACCTGTAATATCAGAACTTTGCGGGGGCCGAGGCAGGTGGATCACCTGAGGTCAGGAGTTCAAGACCAGCCTGGCCAACATGGCGAAACCTCATCTCTACTAAAAATACACACACACACACACAATAGCCAGGTGTGGTGGCAGGCATCTGTAATCCCAGCTACTTGGGTGGCTGAGGCAGGAGAATCACCTGAACCTGAGAGGTGAAGGTAGCAGTGAGCTGAGGCTGTGCCATTGCACTTTAGTCTGGGTGACAAGAACAAAAATAATAAAGGAAGAAGGAGGAGGAGAGGGAGAAGAAGAAAAAGAAACAATGGCCTCCATCAGGCCAGTTGACAGTGAAATCACTTTTTTTTTTTTGAGACAGGGTTTCACTCTGCTGCCCAGGCTGGAGCACAATGGTGTGACCAGGTCTCACTGCAGCCTCGACTTCCCAGGCTCAAGAGGTCCTCCCACCTCAGCTTCCCAAGTAGCTGGGACTACAGGCCCACATCACCACACCTGGCTATTAAAAAAAATCTTTTTTTTGTAGAAATGGGCTCTCACCATGTTGCCGAGGCTGGTCTCAAACTCCCGGACTGAAGCAATCCTCTCGCCTTGGCCTCTCAAAGTGCTGAGATTACAGGCGTGAATATTCATGAACATTCGTGAATATTCACAAACCTTCACGTTCATGAATATTCACGCCTGTAATCTCAGCAGTTTGAGAGGCCAAGGTGAGAATAACATTTTTAAAGCATGGGAAGAAAACCACTGTAAACTCAGAATGTCATATTCAGTGAAAACATGCTTCACATAGAAACTTGGGATAAAGACATTCTCAAGGAAAGGAACACTATGCAAACTCAGCATCACTGGAGCTGCTTTAAAAGAAATATTAAAGGGAGACTTTAGGTTGGAAAGAGAGTGAAAGCAGAGGGAAGCACAGAACTTCAGGAATGAAAGAGAGCAACAAGAATGATAAATAGTTGGATAAATACATCAGATTATTTTTTTGTCTCTTTAGTTTTTTTTTTTTTTAATGTGTATGACTGTTGACAGCAAAAGTTAGAACACTGTCTGATGGGTTTTAAGGTAGGCAGATCTAATAAATTTAATAATTGCAACATTTGGAGGTGGTGTAATGTAATCTATATTGCTGTAAGGTTGCTATGTTTTCCTTGAAGTAGTACAATTTCAACTCTCGGTATACTGAGAAAAGTTAAGTATGTATATTGTCATGCCCAGAGCAACCTCTAGAGGAACTACACAAAGAGATACAGTCTATTGTTGATCAATTAAAACAGAAAGCTAAAAAAAACTGGAGTACAACTAGAAAGATAGCAGGTTGCAATTAAACCTTATACATGATCACATTATGTGAAAGTGGTATAAACACAAATTTAAAGACATTAGTTTTCAGATTGGATTTTTTAAAAACCAGTTATATGCTGTTTACAAGAAACCCAACCTCAAATATAAAATATAGAGTTGTTAGAAGTAAAGTGAGGGAAAAACATATCATGTAAAATCCAAGTGAAAGAAAACTGGGCAGGCTATGTTAATAACAGATGAAGTCAAATTCAGAACAAAGACTATTACCAATAATGAAGGGTGCTATTACATGTCGATGAAAGGGACGATTCAGCAAGGACCCGGTACAATTCCAGAAGTGCATTTACCTAAAAATGAAGCTTCAAAAATGGAGCAAAAAGCTGATAGATCTGAAATGAGAAACAGGTTAACCCGCAGTTATAGTTAGAATGTAAAACTGGTGAGGCACACTACCAACAGTTTATTCATCTGTTTACATATATAGACATTCCAATAGACAACAGCATAAGACATGTTCTTTTCAAGTTCAAATTGAACTTTCACCAACATAGACCATATTCTGGGCCATAAAATAAACATTGGCAAATTTACAATAATTAAAATCATATAAAATACGTTCTCTGAGCATAATAGAGGTAAGACAGAAATCAATAACAGAACGATATCTAGAAAAATCCCAAATAATTTGGAAGTTAAAGAATACAATTTTATATAAACCATGGACCAAAGAAAAAGTCACAAAGGAAGCTCTTAGAACTGAACCAAGGTGAGTGAATTTTACAGTATTTAAACTACATCTCAAACAAATCTGACTTAAAAAACACCCTTTCTGCTTTCCTATATACTCTGTCTAGCATTCAATCAAAACCCTCCAAGTATGTCAAAAAGCTAAGATTAAAAAGAAACAGAAAACAGAAGGTAAAATCCACAGGCCACTGGGGTATTTAAAACGTCTTTAAAAACAACTATGACTGATATGTGGAAGAAAATGGAAGATGATGAAAAAAATAGGTGAAAAAGTGGTAAAGTGGAGTTGAGCATTGCAATCTACACTGGCAATTCAATGACTGAAATTAATAATTCAATAGATGGGTGTCTATTTATAAGCAAATTAGATATAGCTAAAAACGTTACTAGTGAACTGGAATATTGGTCAGAAGAAAATGTCCAGACTGAATGTGGAGAGGAAAAAAGAATAAAATACAGAAACTAGCAGAAGAGACATATGAGACGTGAAAAATCGTTGACCATAGGTGTAACTGAAGTATTTGAAAGAGACGAAGAAGTAGAGTAATGGCAATGTTTGAGAGATAATGGCCAGCATTTTTCAAAACTCATGAAAGACATTAAGTCACAGATTCTATCAACCCCAAGCAAGACAAATTCAGAGAAATTCTCACCCAGGTGCCTTAGAGTAAAACTATCAAGGCAAGGGAAAAAAATCTTATAAATTTATTTTTTGAAAAAGTCATATTACCTTCAGAGGAGCAATAAGACTTTCAGCTAGCTTTTCAGCTGAAATAACTAAATCTGGAAGTACCAGACATCCATGTTTACAGTGCTGAAAGAAACTAATTGGCCATGTGGAAGTCTACACCTGTTAAAAATGAGGCAATGTGAAGTGTTTTCAGATATGGAAAATGGACAGAATTTATCCTCAGCAGACTTTCATCAAAAAATATATGAGGCTGGACGCAGTGTCTCACACCTGTAATCCCAGAACTTTGGGAGGCTGAGGCAGGTGGATCACTTGAGATCAGGAATTCAAGATCAGCCTGGCTAACATGTTGAAACCCCATCTCTACCAAAAAATAGAAAAATTAGCCTAGGGTGGTGGTGTGCACCTGCAGTCCCAGCTACATGGGAAGCTGAGGTGGGAGAATCGCTTGAGCCAAAGAAGTGGAGGTTGCAGTGAGCTGAGATCATGCCACTGTACTCCAGCTTAGAGGACAGAGTGAGACTCTGTTTCAAAAATAAAAAGAAAAATAAAAAGTATATATGAAAGGGAGTTTGTCAGGTAGCAAGAAGATAATCTCAGACCAAAAAAAAACAAGAAGGAATAAAGGACAACATAAAGTGTGAAATGTGGTAAAGACGAACACTGACTGCACAAAACAATACTCGCTGCCATTTCTTGCAGGGCTTTAAATCAATCGATCGAAGAATGGGCGGCCACAGAGGCATAAAAAGCAGAGTTAATGCTGTTCAAGGTGTTAGAATTCTTCACTGGTAAAGTGGTAGAAGGAATAATTTACAGCACATCATAAAAAATCAAGGCTATATATTGCAATCCCAAGCACAAACACCAAAAGAGTAGGAAAAGAATGAACAAGTTATACGCTGATAGAGGAGATGACGGGATAATAAAAATATTCAATGAAGACAAACGAAGAAGAGCCAGGAGAGGAAAAGGAGCAGAACAACACTGCGTGGATGTCCTCGAATGCTGACATGTCGCTGGACAGGGCCACACCTACACTCCTACTTGGAGTAGGAGAGCACCGCCCCGTAGGAGGACGGCTAGGTGTCTTCTCACCCATTCAGTTTCATCCCCGGATCACAAACGTCCACTCAGTGCGGCTGGTGTGAGTTGGGGTGTGCAGGAACTGGTGATGGGAAAAGACTCTTCATCTCTTCATAAGCTTGCGTTGCTTCTTTTTTTTTTGACGGTGTCTCGCTCTGTGGTCCAGGCTGGAGTTCAGTGGCAGGATCTCAGCTCACTGCAACATCTGCCTCCTGGGTTCAAGCAATTTCTGGCTAATTTTTGTATTTTTAGTAGAGACGAAGTTTCACCATGTTTGCTGGGTTGGTCTCAAACTCCTGACCTCAGGTGATCCACCCGCCTCGGCCTCCCAAAGTGTTGGGATCACAGGCGTGAGCCGCCGCACCCAGCCTATTTTGCTTATTAAAATTAGTGTTGAGTTTCTGAAGGCTACAAATTAAAAAACTCAATTCACCCTGAATATTTTAAGTGTGGCTTACGGTTGTTGTTTTTCTATTTATAAGACCTGCAAATCTCAAGAGTCACCTTTTAAGAGCTTTTGGATACCATAAATTTAGTTCTTTAAATACCTTCACACATTTTAAATTGCAATAACAAGCGAATACATTCAGATTTCCCCTTCAGCATTTCAGTAGTCTAATGAGAAAACCTCCTCAGCATTAATTAATCTTATGCAATCTAATAATTTAACCTAGAAATGCAATGAGCCCAAAATCTCTTAAATACTCCAGTACTGTGTAAAAATACACTAAGACTTCCATGTACCATTACAAGATGATGTCCATTAGTTGATTCCACATTTTATATTGGATCTGTGAGATTCTTCATAATAGATCAAATTCTTTAAACATTTTAAGACTGTGAAGAATCAAATCTGTCCAGATTCCTTAATACAAAAGGCATATTTTGGCCGGGCGCAGTGTCTCACGCCTGTCATCCCAGCACTTTGGGAGGCTGAGGCAGGGGGATCACTTGAGGTCAGGAGTTCAAGACCGGCCTGGCCAACATAACAAAACTCCATCTTTACTGAAAATACAAAAAAACTGCTGGGCATGGTGGTGTGTGCCTGTGATCCCAGCTACTTGGGAGGCTGAGGCATGAGAATTTCTTGAACCCAGGAGGTGGAGGATGCAGTGAGCTGAGATCACACCACTGCACTCCAGCCTGGGGACAGAGTAAAACTGTCTCAAAAAAAAAAAGGCATATTTCTATGGCTACTTATATCTCTATTTCTATTAGTTGCATTTGTCGTTTATATTTATAGTAATCATTTCTAGACTTAACTCTAAATCTCCCTAGGTTGTAAAAATGCTACGAACGTCCTATCCCAGTAGTGGACTTCATGATGGGCTAGAGGTTGTGGCAGGGGCGTAGTAGGGTCTGGTTGACCCCCAGTGGGCTTCAAGGACCTCTCCTTACAGTACTGAGTTGAGAACAATGGACATCAGGGGAGGATGGGCCTGCAGCTCATGTCCTGGATCTGAGCATGTGCAGTTTCTCTGTAAGTAGTTTTAAAATTGTGGAATATAACATGTACCCAAAAGTGCATACAGCAAAAGTACGGTTGAATTTTTTTCACTAGTTCACCAACATTCTTACAACCACCACCCGGCTCAAGAAACAGAACATCGCCAGAACCCGAAAGGCCTGGCCCTGTCCCTTCCCAGACACCACACAGTCCCACCCTCAAACGCAATCACTTTCTTATCCGTTTCGTGTATACATTTACCACCTAAATATGCATCCAGAATACTATCAGCTACTTTTGCTCTTGAAAAACTTTACCTACCTACCATGGAATCCATAGCACATACCCTCTTGAACTGGCTCTGTAGCCACAGAAATACGCCTTTTGTTTATTCGGGGGTTTTTGAGACAGTTTTACTCCGTCGCCCAGGCTGGAGTGCAGGGGCGCGATCTGAGCTCACTGCATACTCCACCTCCTGGGTTCACTATCCACAGCACACACCCTCTCAAATCGGTTCCTTTTGCTGCCGTGTTTGTGAGACTCACGCTCCTTGTGTCTAGGCATCGCCGTGCAGCGGTCATGGCTGTACAGCGTTCTACTGAACAGCTATCCTTGCATTCTAAAAACTTCTTTCTCTTCCTGATGGGCATTTGGGCCAATCCCAGTTTGGTGCTGTGGTGAGTATTTGGCTATAAAGACTTCTGGCCATGCCTCTGGTGCACATGACGGCCACTTCCAGGCCATGAGGTGGAATTGGCAGGTTGCAGGCCTGTGTGTCTTCTGCTCCAACAGCTGACACCAAGCCGTTTTCCAGACGGGTTACCTCAGTTCGCATCGCTGCTAGCAGTGTATGCAACCCCCTCCCACGGTCACCTCTGACCTTGGCGCTGTCAGTCTTTCTGACTCCCGAGGCTCAGATGAGAGTACCACGGAGGCTCCTTTGGGTGCTGGTTTGCCTTTCTCTGGTAAGCGGAAGTGGAGCAGCTTTTGGTAACTGCATCACTGCCCTGCATGGCATCTTTTGTGAAGTGTCTGTTCATATCACATACCTTTTTCTTTTAACCGAGCTGCTCTAATTCTTTCATTATTTGCAGGGATTCTTTCAGATACGACCCTGTGATTTATTTATTTTTGCGTAGGGTGTAGTAGGCAGAATGATTCCCGCCCCCATCATGGCCCTGCCAAAGAGGCCGTGCCCTAATACACGCAAAGCCAGAGCCTGCAAATACCTTCCGTGGCCTAAGAGCCTTTGCAGATGTGGTTAAGGATACAGACATGGAGTTGGGAGAGGATCCCAGATCATCCAGGTGGGCCTAGTCTAATCCCATGAGACTCAGGAGGAGAGAGCCTGGCCCTCAGTTCTCCGAGGGAGAGGTGACGAAGGGTCAGAGAGGTGCAGTGCTGCTGGGTTGAGGGTTGGGGGAAGGAGTCCCAGCCAAGGAATGCCAGTGACCCCTGAGGGCGGGAAAAGGCGAGGAAGCAGGTTCTCCCCCAGAGCCCTGGAAGGAGCCTGCACGGCTGAGTTCTGCCTGCTGGCCCAGTAAGGCCCTGGGACTGCAGACATGCCAAGGTGATGCGTTCCTGCTGTTTTAGCCCTCCGTTTGTGGTGACTGGTTGCAGCGGGAGCAGGAAACTGAAGACCCGCTGAGGTCTGTGTGTGGGAGGAAGACCCCTTCGGAACCTTCTCTGAGCAGCTGGCTGACCAGGCGCTGTCTTCCTGGGGGTGAGTGCTGAGTGTTTATCTCTTCTCAGCGACAGCCAGCCCAAAGCATGAACTCTGCTACGGTGGGAAGCAGGACACAGAGCCAGGTTCTCCCTGCTTCCCAGCTCCCACCCCGGGCACCCGGCCCCAAGCAGACGCTCCCCCGCGCTGCCCCCAACAAAGACTCCCAGGACCGGCTTGTACTTCTCCGCCTCGCCGGCCACCTTGAGTGAGCTGTACTTAGCAAACTGGCGATGGCCTGGAAGTCCACCAGGTCTACACGGAGCTCGCAGCTTCCTGTCGGAAAAAGATGTGAAGGGCCCGCCTTTTAGATCTTTCTGTTACCAGGCGTGAGAGATGGGGATGGGTAAGTTCTTAGGGGATGTCCGAACGTGGCATCCAGGAGAAAAATCAACTGGAAATGTCTGGAAATCCCTGGCTGCGACCAGGCCCTCGGGAATGGCTTTCTGTTTCTAAATACCTTCCCTGTACTTCGGAGAGCTGCACCCATCCACTGTCGGTGTTTATTGAGTGGAGTGGAGCATTCTTTGATTTTGAAAACGTACCTTCTCCTTCCAAGGGTGGGTGAGCCACTGTTGTGGCGGTGGGAGAAGCTGTGCTTGTGGTTTCTCTTTCAGGTATTTGAGGCCCCTGAGTGGATGCCTTCCGTCACACCGTGGGTCCGTGGGCAGAGAGCTAATGCACCAGCAATGTTACAGATTGCCTCGGGACCAGTTGAGAAGCTCATCCCTGCCCCGGAGGGTTAGGACCGAGGCCCCGTCACTCAGGTGAGTGCAGCTGCAGGGGGCCTGCCGAGGCGTGGGTTGGAAGAGGCAAACATGGGCCCTCCGTGGGACTAAGGTGCCAGTGTCAGAGGCAGACCCACAGCTGGAGATGGGGGAAGGCTACCCTGAGCTCCACAGCTGGAGATGGGGAAGGCTACCCTGAGCCCCACAGCCGGAGATGGGGAAGGCTACCCTGGGCCCCGGTGGCCTCTCTCTTGCTTCCCACTCTCAGGATCTAAGGTGCCGGTGGGGCCGAGACCCAGAGCTCCAACCCTCTCCCGTCCCGATGCCGCCAGAGCCAGCGGCAGGAGACGCAGCCCTCGGGGGTCCCAGTGCCACCCTGCATGTGCTCAGGGCCCAATGCCCTGTGGCCAAGAGGCGCTTATGTTCCAGGCGGCCCAGGCCTAAGGGGCAGGGGCACCTCCATTCAGGGCCCCCGCCCCCC
>PVKP010039703.1:0-19962 GCA_004027715.1 Plecturocebus donacophilus
CCCGCTGCGAAACTCTTAACCAAGAGCGTTTCCAATTGCTGTTTTAGCCGAGCCTGATCACCTGGCTCGCTGTCTCAGAGCCTTTTTTTAGTTGAATGGTTGACTCCCAGGTGTTCCAGTCGCCTGTTGAAAAGGCGCCGGGATCTGTGTGGTTTCCCCTGCGGGGACACACTGCGCAGGCTGAAACAGCGGCGCTGAGATTCGTAGCGCTTTTTTGCCTGAGAATCTCCTGGGCTGGCTCCCTGATTCAGTCCCCTTTTTAATCCGCCTTCCCGTAGCTCCACTCGCCAGTTAAAAGGGCACACAGACCAGTGGATTTTGTACGGAGAACCGCCGCGCCGGGGCGCCGGCAAAGCAGCCACGCCGGCCGAAACAGCCGCACTGGCCACCCGTGGGGCTGCTCCGCCTGGGGATCTCCTGGTCTGGGGGTAATAAAAATCCGTCTGGAAATGCGGCGTCCACTCACCCTCTGCACTTTCACTGGAAGCTGCAGTCCTGAGCTGCTCCTATGCGGCCATCTTGGATCTCCCTCACATAAAACTTTTTGTTGCTTTGTACCTTTAATTGCAGAAGGCAACTGTTCCTGCACATTGATGCCCAAATATAAGAATGCAAAGACTTCACAAATAAAACACAAATTATGTTCACATTAGCTCAAACAAGGAAATAAAATAGTGTTTGCTTTCACCACTCTGCTGATGAAGATATGAGAAGTACTTTGAAAAGCAATGTAATTGTTTTCAAAGGCATCACTTTCATGCCCTGTAATCTTTTTTTTTTATTTTACTTTAGGTGCATACTATATCTGGCATTTCTCCCCATGTTGTCCCTCCCCACCCTCCCTAACCCCCACTGTCTCTCCCCTGCCCCCTCGAACTGCCCCCAGTGTGTGATGCTCCCTCCCTGTGTCCATGTGTTCTCATTGTTCAACACCCACCTATGAGTGACAACATGCAGTGTTTGGCTTTCTGTTCTTGGATCAGTTTGCTGAGAATGATGGTTTCCAGATTCATCCAAGCCCTTACAAAGGACACGAACTCATCGTTTTTTATGGCTGTGTAGTATTCCATGGTGTATATGTACCACATTTTCTTTGTCCAGTCTATCATTCATGGGCATTTGGGTTGGTTCCTGGTCTTTGCTATTATACACAGGGCTGCAATGAACATACATGTGCATGTGTCTTCATAGTAGAATGATTTATCTGTAATCTTTTAACATTAAGAAGGATCTCATATATTAATAAAATGATTAATTAATGAAGAATATATAACAATCACAAGCATATGTGCACTGAATCAAAGAGTCCCCAGAATCTGAAGTGATAACTATCAGAATTTGAGGGAGAAGTGGACAGTAATACAATAAGAGTTTAGGCCTTCAATATCCCATACCCAGCAATGGGTATAACATCTAGGCAGAAGATCAATAAATAGAAGACTTGAACAAAACTATAGATCAATTACATGTAGCAGATATGTAGACAACCCTCCTGACAGACATATAAAGAACACTCAACCCAACAAGAGCTGAATACATATTCTTATTCAGGGCACATGGAACATTATCCAAAACAGGTCATATGTTAGGCCACAAGACAAGACTCAATAAATTAAAAAATATTAAAATTACACATCATATAATCTTCAATCACAATAGAATGAAGCTAGAGTTTAATAACAGGAGGAAAACTGAAGGAAAACTAAAAACATTCACAAATATGTAGAAATTTAACAAGATACTCTTATATTACCAGTGGATGAAAGAAAAAAATTACAAGAGTAATTAGGAACTACTTACAGATAAATAAAAACAAAAACACAACATACCAAAACTTATGGAATGCAACAAAGGTAGTGCTGAGGGAAATTTATAGCAGTTTGCACCAATATTAAAAAAAAAAAGATCCTCAAATCAATAGCCCAACATGACACTTTAAGAAACTGCAAGAAGAAGAGCAAATTAAAATTAAAGCCAGCAGAAGAAAGGAAATAATAAACATTATATTGGAGATAAACAAAATAAATAATAGAAAACAATAAAATTAATAAAATGCAAATATGGCTCTTTGAAAAAATCATAGAAAAACTTAGCTAGACTGACAAAGAAAAATGACAGAAGACTCAAAATGCTAATATCAGAAATGAAAAAGTGGACATTAATACCAATCTTACAGAAATAAAAATGATCAAAAGAAAATGCTAGAGAGTCAAGATGGCCAATTAATTGAAGCCAGAAAGAGCTTCTCCCACTGAGATAGACCAGACCATCAAGTAGATCGGCTCATTCCAAACAGATGACCAGAAACAAGATGTTGAGAGAGGACAGGTCGGACGTAGTGGCTCGCATCTGTAATCCCAGCATTTTGGGAGGCTGAGGCAGGCAGATCACTTAAGGTCAAGAGTTCCAAGAGTTCAAGGCCATCCTGGTTAATGTGTTGAAACTCCTTTTCTACTAAAAATACAAAAATTAGTTGGGCATGGTGGCAGGTGCCTGTAACCCCAGCTATTCAGGAGGCTGAGGCAGGACAATCACTTGAACCCAGGAGAGGGAAGTTGCAGTGAGCCGAGATCACGCCACTGCATTCCAGCTTGGCTAACAGAGTGAGACTCCCTCTTGAAAAAGAAAACAAAAGAGTGGACAGTGTAGGGATGCAGACACCAGGCTGAAAGGAGAGGAAGCTGAGAACCCTGCACAGATTTGCTAATCACCAGGACTCATTCCTGGCCCCAAATGATCCCCAGGGAAGAGGTGAGTGAAGAAGGCATGGAGTGGCCCATTTTCACCATGAACTTCTGGAATCCTAGCTGTGGGAGACTCCACAGCCTTCAGAGGAATCCCAGCTGGCAAGAACTGCCCAGAGAGTCTGCAGAAACAGAACTCCGGCCTGCACATAGCCCAGAGCATTTGGCATGAGAATGCCTTTCAGTGGAACACTGCCATGTCTGCCTATCCCCCAAGGCTCACCATCCTCCTCTAGGTGGCCGTAGCCCTTGTTGGCTTGGCTGCCAGATCTAAAGAGAGCAGGGCTGTCTTGCCTATGGGACAAGACCAGTTTGATGTGAGTACCCTCCCATCTGTTAGTCTCTCACAGGGACCTTGCCTGACTGCACCTGCTTGCAGCACAGCCTTGGCTTGCCGGCAGACATTGCAATAGCTCTTTCACCAGCAGAACCCACCTAACCATTCGAGTACTTATGTAGATAGACTGGCACCAGTGCACACATGTCAGCAGCAGTCCCTTACTGGTGCACACCTGCCCACAGCCTTCCCCCAGTAACATGCACCCATTCTCAGCCTTTACCCACCAGCACACACTTAACCATAGTCTCCCTCTGCTGCCTTCTCAGCACACACACATTCAGGGACCCACTACCAGCACCCACCGTCAGCATGCAGGAGCATGGAGACCCCTACAGACCCACCAGTGCATGTGTGGGCACAGACCTGCCATTACCTTGCTGGAGCATTTTTGCTAGCAGCCTCCATTGGAGTGTTATTGCTAGTAGACTGGGGATATCTGAGCCCCTTCATTCCAGCAGGTGCTTAACCTTTAGGGGACACAGAACAAAGTCATGGGCCTAGTCCCAGACTTCCAGAGTTATGACACATAACTCAGCAGTGTAGAGCTGAGCCTTGGTCCCCTGAAATCTTCCAGAAACCAAGCCAATAGACTAAACCCAACTTATACCACAGTCAAATCCTCAAGGGCTTCAGGTAATATAAAACCAAAAAGCTTCATCCAAAGACAGCAACTTTGAAGATTAAAAATATCAGCCTACACAGATGAAAAACAACCAGTGAAAGAATGCTGGCAACTCTAAAAGCCAGAGTGTATTCTTACTTACAAATGACTGCATTAGTACCCCAGTACTTGTTCTCAACCTGGCTGAAATGGCTGAAATGACAGACATAAAATTCAGAATCTGGATGGCAAGGAAACTCACTGAGATAAAGGAGAAGGTTGAAATACAATCCAAGAAACACAGGAAAATGGTCCAAGAGTTGAAAGACAACACTACCATTTTAAGAAAGAAAAAAATCAACTCAAGATGAATTAAACACTTAAATGTAAAACCTAAAACTATAAAATCCCTGAAAGATAAATGGTGGGGAGAAGGTATGACCAAGAAATGATTGCATAAGAAAATATCTGAGGGTGATATATCTGTCCTATACCCTGACTGTGGTAGTAGTAATATAAATCTATATATGCATTAAATTTTACAGAATTTTACTCTAAAACAAATAGTTTTACTCTATAAAAATTTAACAATTTAAAAAGAAAAAAGTCTGTGCAATGCCACTAAATCAGTACTTAGGGGACAATTTATAGCATTACTATACATCAATATTAGAAGTAAAGAATGGTCTCAACATTATGATTTCAGCATCCACTTTAAGGAACTGGAAAAGGAAGAGCAAATTAAATCCAAAGTAGGTAGGGAAAAAATCACAACAATAAAATCAATGAAATAGAAAGCAGATAATAGAGAAAAATCAGTGAATAAAAAAGTTTCTTAACACAAGAACAGAAAACCAAACATTCCATGTTCTCATTCATAAGTAGGAGTTGAACAATGAGAACACATGGACACAGGGAGGGGAACATCACACACTGGGGCCTGTCAGCGGGTGGGGGGTTAGGGGAGGGATAGCATTAGAAGAAATACTTAATGTAGATGATAGGGTGATGGATGCAGCAAACCACCATGGCACATGTATAACTATGTAACAAACCTGCCCATTATGCACACATACCCCAGAACTTAAAGTGTAATAAAAAAAGAGATTAAAAAAGTTAATTTCTTTGAGAAGTCAATAAAATGAATACATCTCTATGCAGATGATCAGGAAAGTAAGACAGAAGACAAATTATCAATGCTAGGAAAGAGAGAGATAGCATTATTATAGATTCTAGAAATTTTAATAAGAGAGGGAATATTATGAAGACCTTCATGCCAATAAATTACACAACTTATATTAAATGGAAAAAAATTCTTGAAAGGTACAAACTAACAATGCTCACTTAAGATGAAATAGATAAATTAAATAATTCCACATCTAATGAAGAAATTAAATTCATAGTTTAAAAGCATCCCACAAAGAAAGCTACAAGCCCAGATGGCTTGATTGTTGAATTCTATCAAATATTTAAGCAAGAAATAATACCCGTCCTAAAAATTATTCCAAAACATTGAAGGAAAATAACTACTTCCCAACTCTTGCTAATCCTGGGTTCAAAAATATTCTACAACAGGGCAAGGACGCCCACTTTCACCAGTCTTATTGGTGAAAAATCTTATTCTCACTCAGGCAAGAGAGAGAAATAAAGAGCACCCAAATTGGAAAAGAAAAAGTCAGATTATCCCTGTTTGCTGATTATATGATTATATATCTAGACAACCCTAAAGTCTCCACTAATACACTCTTAGATTTGATAAACGAATTCAGTAAAGTTTCAGGATATAAAATCCACATACAAAAATCAGTAGCATTTCTATACAAACAGCAGTCAAGCCAAGAGCCCAATCAAGAAGACAATTTCATTTACAATAGCCACAAAAAAATACCTAGCAATATATTTAACCAAGGAGGTGAAAGATCTCTACAAGGGAAACTACAAAACACTAAATGAAAGAAAATGTAGATGACACAAACAAAAGGGAAAACATCCTATGCTCATGAATCAGAAGAATTAATATCATTAGAATGAAAAAAAACAGCCTAAAGCAATTGCTTTAGATTGCTACAGATTAAATGCAATCTCTACCAAAATATCAATATCGTTTTTTGTAGAACTAGAAAAAACAATCATAAAATTTACATGGAACCAAAAAAGAGCCCAAATAGTCAAAGTGATTCTAAGAAAAAAGAATAAAGCTGGGGGCATCACATTACCTGACTTCAAATTAGGCTACAAGGCTACAGTAAACAAAAAATCATGATACTGGTATAAAAATAAACACATAAATAAATGGAACACAATACAGAACCCAAAAATAAAGCCACAAGAACGTATACTGGAGAAAGGACAGTTGGTTCAATAAATGGTGCTGGGATAATTGGATTGCCATATGCAGAAGAATGAAACTGGACCCCTATCTGTCACCATATAAAAAAAATCAACAAAATAATGATTAAAGACTTAAATGTAAAACCTGAAACTATAAAAATACTAGGAGAAAGCCTAGAAAAAACTCTCCTGGACTTTGGTATAGGCAAAGAATTTATGATTAATATCTCAGAAGCGTAGGCAACAAAACCAAAAATACACAAATGGGATTTAGTTAAACTAAAATGCTTCTGCACAGTAAAAGAAGTAATCAACAGGGCGAACAGAGATAACTTGCAGATGAGAGAAAATACTAGCAAGCTATACATCTGAGAGGCGTCTGATATTCAGAATTTACAAGAAACTCCAATAACAACACAACAACAACAACAAAACCCCAAATAATTCTACTAAAAAAGTGGGCTTACGCCTGTAATCCCAGCACTTTGGGAGGCCAAGGCGGGAAGATCACCTGAGGTCAGGAGTTCGAGACCAGCCTGGTCAATTATGGTGAAACCTCATCTCTACTAAAAGTACAAAAATTAGCAGGGCATGCTGGCTGGTGCCTGTAACACCAGCTACTCAGGAGGCCGAGGCAGGAGAATCGAACCCAGGAGGCGGAGATTACAGTAAGCTGAGATCGCACCACTGCACTCCAGCCTGGGTGAGAAGAGAGAAACTCCATCTTAAAAAAAAAAAAAAAGTGGGCTAAGAACATGAATAGTCATTTTGTAAAAGAAGACATAGAAATGGCCAAAGAGCATAGGAAAAATGGTCAACATTACTAATATAATCAGAGAAATGAAAATTAAAACTGCAATGAGATACCATCTTACACCAATCAGAATGTCTATTGTTAGAAACACAAAAAAATAATAGATGTTGGAGAGGATGTGGAGAAAAGGAAATGCTTATACATTGTTGGTGAGAATGTACAACCTCTATGGAAAACGATATGCAGATTTCTCAAAGAAGTAAAAATAAAACAACCAATCTCACTACTGGGTATACACCCAAAGGAAAAGAAAGCGTTCACAATAACAAACATATGGAACCCAACCTAAGTGTCCATTAACAGATTATTGGATAAAGAAAATGTGGCATATATATATATATATATATATGTATGTATACACACACAAAAAAAATTAGAATACTACTGAGCCATATAAAGAATGAAATCATGTCTTTTGCCGCAACATGGATGATCCTGGAGGCCATTGTCTTAATTGAAACAACTCAGACACAGAAAGACTAATACTGCATGTTCTCACTTACAAGTGGAAGCTAAATAATGTATACACATGGACAGAGAGTGAAATGATAGACAATGGATACTTAGAAGAGTTGATGGATGGGAGAGAGTTGTATGATAAGAAATTCCTCAACAGGTGCAAGGGATGTTATTCCAGTAATGGATACACTAAAAGCCCTGACTTCAGCACTGTGTAATATATTCATGTAACAAAATTACATTTGTACCCCATACATTTACACAAGTAAGAAATTATGTCTTGTTTATGTCATCAAGGGCATAATTCATAAAAGAAAAAAGGACGGTAAATTGGATTTATAAAAATTTTAAACTTCTTATTTTTAAAAGACATTGTGTTAAAAGAATGAAAAAACAAACCATAGACTGGAAGATAAAATTAGCAAATCTGATGAACCTCTTTTATCCAGAATATATATTCCAAAAACCACTAAAAACTTAATAATAAGCAAATAAGTTACCCAATGAACAAATAGGCCAAAGATTTGAATACGTATTTCACCAAAGAAGATATGTGGATGACAGATAAGCACATGAAAAGGTACTTAACATCATTCATCATTAGGAAACACAAATAAAAACTACAATGAGATAATACTTAACACACTAAGATGGCTGTAATAAGAGAGAAAATAATAAACGTTGACAAGGATTTGGAGAAACTGATATTTTCGTACATTTCCGGTGGGAATGTGAAATTTAACAACAGCTTTAGAAAATATTTTGGAAATTTATTTAAAAGATAAACACACACCTGTTAAACTATCCACCATTTCACACTTATTTTTCCAAGATAAATGAAAGCATGTGCTCATACAGTTTGCACACAAATGTTTATAGTAGCTTTATTTGCAATAGTCAAAAGCTGTAAGAAACCCAAATGTCCATTAACAGGTGAATGGATAAGCAAATTGTGATATATCCGTACAATGAGATAACAGGTAAAAAAGAGAATATTTGATACACACAACAGCATGAATGAATGTCACAAAAATTATGCTGAGTAAAAGATACTAGAGTGAAAAACAAGAGTACCTATAGTACGAGTCTATTTGTATGAACTACAGAAAATACAATATCTATTTTGATAGAAAGCAAATTGGTGTTTTTCTGGGGTGAGGAAAGGGAAGTGCTAAAAAGGGGACGATTACAAAGGGGCATGAGGAAACCTGACGATGAAGGATATGATATCTTGATTATGGTGACAGTTTCACAGATATATAGATATAGATATAGATATAGATATGGATATATAGAGATATAGATATAGATATGGATATATATAGATATAGATATAGATATGGATATAGATAGATATAGATATATGTATACAATAAACTACATATATTTAAGGTATGCAGTTTCATAAGTTTTGATGTCAAAACTTATATATGTAATTTAAAGATATGTAGTTTATTGTATGCCAATTACACATCAGAAAGCTGTTAAAAGCAACATTAGGGAGATAAGGTATTTCATTTATCTGATTACCAATTTGTAACATGCTTGACAATGCTTAAGGCAGGTATAGATGTGCTCCCACAGTCACTGTCAGTTCACTGCTGGTGATACTTACTGTGAAATGACACAACCATTCAAGAGACTCAAGCTGGATACATGCATCACAGTTTAAATGTGCACAGCTATCTGAATTGGAAATTCCATGACTGGAAATATATTGTAATTAAGTAAATGGACAAGTGTACAATTGTTTACAGGATGAGGGCAATACCATTGCTTCTAAAAGCAAGTAAATACATATTCAGCAGTAAGGTTATGGTAGGATAAATTATGTGCAGCTATACAATGTGTATATTACGGACTAAAAATTATGTGTGCCTCCAGATATTCAGGTCATACATGTGAAGGAAATAAAACTTGACCCTTAGAGAGAATAGTTTATAATCACCAAAACCCTTATAAGTGCCTGTGTTCATTTTGGCTTCCAGGTCCTCAAACATACTATTCCATTTGTATGCAACACTTTACCTCACTCTTCTCCTAACCAACTCCTACCAAACCTTTAAGTCTCAATCTAGAACACTTACTTACTCATATATACCTTCCCGGACCACTAAAAATTAGGCTGATTCCCCCTGATTCATGCTTGTATGCCTCATTCGAGATCCTCCTAATCAAAAGCAGTACCTGTTATACTCATCTTTTTAAATTTGCTGTCTGTTCTAATAGACTGAGACCTCATTCTTAAAATCCCAGTGAATGGACCAGTGCCTAGCATATAATAAATGTTCGATAAATTTGAATCTTAAATGAATGAAGTATCTGATACGTAGTAGATGTTCAGTTAGTGGTAGCTAGTCATTGTTATTGCTACAACTAGAACTGGCACCCGAGTGATGAAGAATATTTGGAAAGGAGTCTGAGCTTGGAGCCAAAAGTTAGGTCCTGAAACTGTCCCTGGAGGAATAAAAGGCTGAGAGTTTTCCCCTTCTATTTGCCCACAGGTTTTGTGATAATTTGGGAGTTTTATTGTTTTCTTTTTTCCCTTCTGCTATACAACACTATACAATATGAACTACATGATCATAGTTGACAATGCTGACAAATAAAAAAGAAAAACAATGCATTCAAATTTTCAATGGCAGCTTTAATTTCTTTAACATCTTACATTTTGGCTGTAGAACCCCCGTTCACTTAGAACCACTTCTCTCAATCTCCAGTACTGTGAGAAAATAAATTCCTGTTGTTTAAACCTCCTACTCTGGTTTATGACTTATGGCAGCTCAAGCAGACGAAGACAATGTAGAGAAAGGGCCTAAAAGGGGGACTCATGATTTAGAAACATCTGATATCCATGGGTCTGGATTAGGAGATATCCATGGGACTAACTTAGGAGATTTTCTGCACAGCATCTTACTGGGAGATTGCTACTTGAATACTGAAAGAAAATTGACTCTCTTTTAAATATGAAATGACTTTCAAATATATTTTACTTTTTTATTTTTCTTTTCTCTGTTATTTTTTCGTTGATATTTTACTATTTTAACTGTTTTGTTAATGTATTAGAATACTTTCTAAACACTGTACATTCTCATTTTCTTTGTAAGCCTTAAATGTTAGACTTGCTTATGTTTGTATTATTTCTAATCTATGCATTCTCTCTAGGTAAGCTCATCCTCCTTCTTTCATTTGTTTATGTATTGGTTGTTCTTTAATCTTAAACTGTACCCTGGATGTCTTGAGAAATTCCACACTCCTTTATCTAGCAGCCTGTCTAACTAACTTCTCCACTCAGGTATAATAAGGGTACCTCAAATGAAACATGTCTAAAACTGAACTCATAGTCATTTCCTCTCTAAAATCTGCTTCTCCTGTTTTATGCCTCAGGAAATGGTACCACCACCAAATTATCAATAGTCTAAAGGAAAAACAAATGCCCTTTGAATTCATCATGGACTCCCCTCTTCCTTTTCTTTGTCATAGCAAGTTGGTCACCAAGTCTAGTCTATTGCACCACACGAATATCTCTACCATCTGTCACTTCTCTGCATCTCTACTGCCACTATTATACTCAAGTATAAAAGGATATTAAAAGGGGAATTCACTATTAACCATGAATTTGCTACTGTGGTTCTGAGGTCCAAACATCTGTGTGCTAGTCTAAAGAGAGCCATCAACAATCAAAGACTAACATTACATTGCAGGCATACTAAGTGCTGTCAAAACTGGACCTCCCAATGCTAAAAGTTTCTCAAGCCACAGTGTCCCTTCTAGGAAGGATAGTGGCCCATTTAGTCCTTAATTACTGACAAAAAGAGAAATGTTGTAATAACGAAGTTGATTCCCTTTTGTAGCTTCCAGGTTATAAAGATGTTTATTAATCTTGAAGTGTTGATTTCTGACAATTATGGAAGAGGTGGAGATGGCCTATAGATGAGCTCCGGCCTCAGAGCCATTCAAGACTCTCGGTCTTCTGGAGGCAGAAGGGAAGTTTATCTCAGCTGGAATATCCCTCATTGCTTTGTCACAACTCCCCACCCCCACACACACCAGTCTACTTCCATACTGGACCCTTGGCTTTGTCATAAGGGCATGGGCTATGACATCAAACAAACCTGGGCTTCAACCTAGGAACAAACTTAACACTGATGTTGAACAAGTGTTTGTTCTTATTACGTCCCAGATGCCTCATCTTTAGAATTACAGGAATATAGTAACTATATTATAAATGGAATATGCAAAATGCCTGGCACAGGCAAACTGCTCAAGAAATGATCAACACTTTCATTGATATTCTGCCCCATTCCTCTCCTGTGTCCATACTTATAACTAGGTAAGAAACCTCCATGCCAGGCTTCCACATGCATAAGAGAATGAGAATGCCCACTCTTCAGGAATGCTGTGGAGGTTCGATAAGATAAACTATGCCAAATTTTGAATAGACAAATGTTGAGTGGATGGTCTATCTCAGAGAGACTAGCGTCAGAACCTTCACATAGAACCAGAAACAAGGATAAGGTGAGCAAGTAAACGCTGGTGCCCTAGGGTGCTCTCCTGCCTCAGCCTATGGGCACACAGGCATGCAAATACACAGAGGACTGAGTCTAAGGGTCTTCCCTGCTGGATCAGTATGGGCTTGTGAACTGGAAAAACCTGAGGCTGAAGGTCAAACACACTAATGACTCCAGCTGAGAGATGTTAAGGAAGGAAGACACATTGCCCCATTTCTTCAACTGTGTTCATTCATTCATTTGATTCATCATGTCTTATTTTTTGAGGATGTTCTATGGGCCAAACCACATTGAGCTAGCAAGGCACATAACCCAGCATCTCAGGAGGGTCATCTTCTGACCAACAGGCCCTTGGATGAGAAGAGGCTGGAGATGAGGTAAAGAAGAAGGAGTCTGCTGCCTAAATCTACACAGACAACCCTGTAAGACAAGGAGGGTGGTGGTAGTGGGAATAGCATCATTATAGACCCACAGAACAATGTCTGGGGCATCAGGGGAAGTGCATCAAAGCTCCTGATTCCATCGTCTGTCAGGGATTTGATATCAGGTCTGTCATTGTGCCAGTCACAGCCTCAGATGACTCGTGTCTACATTGGGCATCCAAATGATAGTGACAACCTAGAGATAATGCACATGAAAAATGGCAGAAGGAAGTTACTTATTCTTGATATTGTGAATATTAATACGATGGATTTCAGATATATGTTGAAGTAAGAAATGCAACCACCATTCATTTCCTGAGAATAAGTGATGCAGCAGATAACACCTGGGGAAACTTTAATGTAAATGAGTACTTTAAAAAATTTTGAGGATGAAGATATTCCACGTCTGCCTCCAGGTTCATTCCCACTCCTAAAGAGAAAGCATGAAGAACTGGTGGTGTTCCCATTAGGAAAAGGTATGAGTATGTTCAAGAGTAGCAAAAAAGGTACTCTAAAGGCACCAGTGGTAGGCACCAGTCACAGAGGAGCATGCAGAGTTACTGAATGCATTGAATCATTTGGCATTTTTGTTCAGATTGCCCCTATCACTTGGGGTATGTACACACCCTGAGATGCCAGAGGACCCCAGGATGCATTTCAGGAAGCATCATCATACCTATGATGATGGGCTCAATTTGGGGTTCTAAGAATTGTCACTTTGAGAAGAGTCCATGGGAAACCGAGTATGGGTTTACTCGTGCTTAAAGAGAGAATCTTCTCCAAGACACAAATGTCATAGGCAATAACCAGCCCTCCCACAATTTTGAGGGCAGGCTATACCTTGCTTTGCTCTGTGACTGTGTGTTCTGGGAGGCTGAGCATTAGTATGGCTTAAGCAGCCATTTAAAATCCAAAGATACATCAGTAGGACAAGGTACCCAAGAGAAGCACAAGGCAGCTGACCTGCTTCTCCTCCTGTATTCTGAAACTCATCTCCTACCCAAGCCAGAACCTGGGTGTCCCACTTAACCTGTTTCTCTCCCTCATTGCCTAGATCCAAGAAATCCACAAGGCTTATTGCTACTGTCTTCTAAACACCTCTCATATTCATTTCCTTCTCTCCATCTTCACTCTGTTTCAGATCACTACTACTTGTAGCCTGGATGTGGGTCTTCCGGTCCCCCTTCTCTCCTCCCACGTAGTGTGTTTTTCTCCACACTGCAGCCAAAGAGATTTTGCTAAACCACAGATCTGATTTCCTCAGTACCTTGCTGGAAAACATTCAGTGATGCCCCATTCAGTGCCTTTGGGGTCATGTTCAACAAGCCTTATATATTGCAGAATTACATAGTCAGATAAGCCTCTGTTTCCTATTGAAGATTCAGGAAAAAGCCATAAATTACCTCTATTCTGACTGAAGTAAGAAGGAAGAATTTTAAATCATTCATCAAACATCCTGAAGATAAACTTGGTTTTCATACTCAGTGGGAAATATTGCCCATTTGAGAAAATTCTAGTAAACTAACAACAGAGCTTTTATTGCAGCATTGTTTTTAGAAGGTTAAATAAGTTGGAAATATAGTTCACCCTGCCAAAAGGCAGATGCTTTAGATTATGGTAAACCCATTGCAAGGAATATCATTCAGCCATTAGAATGAAAGAATTATAGGTATAAATTGAGGAGATTTCATTATTAATTAGGAAAAAGGTTTACCTGGAAATTCAATATGCAATGGTCTGATTTTTACAAATGAAACAAAGTAGAAAGCCATGTGCTCTATCTAAACATATACATGCCAACACATCCAGTAATCCTACTCGTTGATGTTGATCTCAGAGAAATGCTTGCACATATTCACAGGGGACAGGCATACAAATATTAATAAGAGAATCATTTTGTTTTGGAAAAATGGGAACTGCATAAGTGTGGGTCGTCAGGAATAAGATAAATTGAAAATGATGAAATGTACAAAATTAAAATTAATGAACTAGAGTTCCCTGTATCTACATGGGTAAACATGAAAAATATAAATTCGAGCTGAAAAATCAAAGTGCTGAACAAGGTATACAGTGTGATGTGCTTTAAATAAAGGAAGAGATCCTGTGTTGTGTATGGACACATAAGTAGGTAGCAAATATATACAAGTCTCCATGGGCATAGTAATTGCTGACTTCATCATAGAGAAGCACAGTGGGCAAGGAGAGAGCAGAGTGGGTCTAGGAAGATGTAAAAGGAGCATTTTACCATATCCAATATGTAAAAGATAGACAATAAGTAGGGTCTAATATTTAAATTTTATATAACTAGTCATTGGTATTTATAATGTTAATCTGTCTTCTTGTCCCCATGTTTGAGATTAATTCACAATAAAAAAATATTTCATACTAAAAACTGCAAAAGTAATCTCACACATTTGCTTCATGAGTGTAGGAATGTACATGCTATAGATTTCTATGCAAAACCCAAATTCCTGGAAACTGTAAAATATGCCTATACTTGCACTGAATAACAATTTAGAGCAATTATCAGTGGACTGGAAACTGTAAGAATTCTCAGAATGTGGGACAGCAGATAGAGCTAGACTACTGGTTTGTGTAAGACATGACCCAGAACAAGTGCAAAGGTTATTCCAAATGGAGGGCTGGAGTCAAGAGTGCTCTGTGTCCTGGAGAGGTGTTTCTTTGCTAAACCAAGTTGGTCTATTGCTAGACTTACCCAACAGGAGTACTTGGTAGGCTCTAATTATAAAGAAAATTTCAGCCAGCCAGACAAAGTATTCATTTGCTTCCTAAGAGTTCAGTTGAGAACACCTATAAAATTTCCATCACATATTCCTTCTGCATGCATTTATTAAATGCCACACTCACATACCACTTGAAAATCTTTGAGAGGCAAAATCTATGCTTACCTTGTGATAAATGCTTTTCAGTTATTATCTCATTTAATTCTCACAACCCTAGGAGGCCAGTACTTTAATTAACCCCACTTGACAAATGGGAAAACAGCTTAAACTAATACCTTGAACGACATAAGAAAGAAACTGAGTGCTACCTATAGGGCTTTCCTCAATGTAGTGAAATAGGACTCATTACCCTTTTGGGCAGATCAAGACAAGCTTCAGGGAGAAACAGGTCTGTGAGCAGCCAGATGAAATTTAGATAGTTGGAGAAGGCTGAGAAGGCAGGTCAGGCAGAGCAAACAGTGAGCAAAAGCAAGCAGTGGATAAAGTTCAGAGTATGCTCTGAAAGAAGCAAAATAAACCACGTGTCCAGGAAGACTGGAGCCTAGAAACCTTAGAGCCAACCTGCACTCCATCACCTCCTCCCCATTTCCCACTTCATCCATTTTGTCTGCAAAGTCCTTCAATGGTCACCTTTAAAATGTCTTTCTTTCTGCCTTTCCATCCCCATGGCAACAGCCTGAAGGCTTACTTTAGTTCCCAGTGCTTTTTACTCTAATTGCTTCCTATGTGGTCTGCTTTTCTGAGAGCCTGCACAAATGCAATTCCTCTGATCCTGTCACTGTTCTGCTTTTATACATATATACATTTATACATATACACATATACATATATGACTTGCATATATCTATCACATTTTAAAGGTTCTGCAGCTCTTTCACCATGTTTGTTTCTGCAGTCCCATCTCCTCACATCACCCAGCACATCTGCCATAACAATATTATCCGGGTCCTACATAGGACCATAAATTGATTAGTATACACATAAATGTATTCTGAAAACAGGGCGAGTGAATTAACGCACTGTGTAAGCCAAGATAGGAAAGGAAGGCTGGGGAGAGCTGATTCCTTCCAAGAATACACTCTTCCCCCACCCCCAGCCTCCTAACCCCCAACCACACACACAGCCCGTCTTCAGTGAGAATGGAGTAGATTCTCACTATTTTCTTATTCCTGAGACCTAATAATTATAGAATGCAAGGACTGGTTGTCATCCTCTTCTCAATTCCTTTCTCTGTACCTTCTTCCCTTGACTGGCAGCCTCCCATTCTCAACTGCAGAGTGCCCATTTCCTCTACAGGGGTCTCTGGTGGGAAGTACTGGAAGTGGGGTGAGGCAAAGCCATATGAGGGTAGCCCTACAACTGGAGGCTGCTAGGAAGGAAGTCAGGAGGGCTGTAGGTAGGCAAGGTTAGCTGGGTAGATGCAGGGTGGAAACCAGCTACACAGTGTGTTAATGGTGGCATTTTATTGCCCACGGTAGGGACCACTTTCTCAGTGGCAGTAGAGGCAATGACCACGGCCACAGCTGTGGCGACAGAGGCAGAGAAGGTAGAGGGGCGAAGGCAAGAGACAGCAGTAGAGAAAGTAGAGAGTGTAATGATAGAGGTGGTGGTGGCAGCAGAGGGAGTAACATCAGCCTAAATGACCAGTTTCTAAGGCTGCTCTATAGTACATACTCCCTCCTGCCCTCCAGGCTGCTATGGTTTGTATGCACTCATCTCTGACTTACCTGTGTGAATCACATCCCCTATTCTCCCCCTACTTCCCAAACACAGCTGGACACAAGCTACAAGGACAGAATAGTGAGCCTCTTCAAAGCTCAGAGGGTGTAGGAGAGAATGGAGGTGCCGGCAATGATATACAGGGCCGGATAGCTTTACAAGGCCCAGGGACTTCCAGGACCTTCAGGGCCTTCTTTGATCCAAGCACCTGGTGGAAGTCAAACAACCTGGAGACTTAGAATCCCTATTCACTTTGCCCCAGCACCTGGAGAGGCATGGGCTGGGTTCCTAACATGTTGTGGAGGCTGAGTTCTTCACAAGGATTGAGTACTTCCTGAATGGGCCCAATCATCTGGAGGGATCCCACAGCTCAGCATGGGGGACTTCAACTTCGTAGCTGGATTCAGCCACCCAGCAGGACCGCAGGACCTGGCAATCTCCAAGTGCCTCTATGGGCCCTAGCATTTGGCAAGGCCTGGGTACGTAGCAGGGCCCTCATCCCTCAAAGATCCAGAGCTGTTGACCAGGCCCCAGCACCTGGCAGGCCCCTGACAATTGGAAGAGCCCAAGCACATGGTGAAGCCCTAGGACCTCCAGAGGCTGTGGTAATCCACAGGGCCAGAGGACATGTGAGACTCCCAGCATTATGTGGGTCCCAAGCTTATCTTGGATCCCAAGCACCTCCTGGTGCCCAAGTCCTTTAAAGGGTCATAGCAATTCCCAAGGTTACAGCAGCTCTCATGGCTGGAATAATTCTCATGACTGCAGCACCTCTCAGGGTCAGAGGACTCCTAGGACCCTCAGTGTCTTTGAGATTCCTAGTACTCTACAAGGCTTGGGTGCATCCGAAACTCCAAACACAAACACTTACTGGGACCTGAGCACTTTGGAGACCCCAAACCCTTCGCAGGGCCTGAGCAACTGGGAAGCCCCAAGCACTTCCAGTGGACCAAATGCATCCATGGGCTCCAGTACATCAAGGAGCCCAGGTACAACCAAGCAAAGTATATCAAGTGACTCCATCATCTCAGAGGTTACCAGAACTTCTGAGGTCCCAAGAAGCTTGAAGTCTCAGATCACCTGAAAGGATCCTGGCACCTCGAGGGCTCCAAGAGTTTCTAAGGGCCTCAAAATCCCTGAACATTCCTGATATCCTAAGAACCTTAAAGACTCCCAGCATCTTCGAGGCTCCCAGCTCCTCAGAGAACCCCAGAATCACTAAGGCTAGAAACACCTTGAAGGACCCAGCACCTCTGAGGTTCCAAAGACCTTGAAGGCCTTGAGCACCTTAAATGTTCCAAGTACCCAGAGACAGTGAGTACCTCAAAGACCTTAAGCATCTCAAAGGTCTCAAGTACTTCGGAGTCCTCCTTAGAAGACCCAAGCACCTCTGAGGCTCCCACCACTTTAAAGGCCCTCAGCTCCTCAGAGGCTCCAGGTATGTCAAAAGCCTAGAAGGCCTTAAAGTTTCTAAGCACCTTCAAATCCTCCAGCACCTTGAATTCACTGATCATGTCCAAGGTTCCGAGTACTTCAGAGGCCCCTAAAATCTCAGAAAACCTCAGCACTTCACAGATTCTCTAGATCGTCAGTGGTTTCAGGCATCTCTCAGAAGCAAAGAATCTCAAAGGCTTGGAATACTTCAAGGGCCCAGAAAATGTCAATGTCCCAAAGCACCATCAAACATGAGAATAATTTCAATAAAGGTCTCCTAACTGCGATGTTAGGCATCATTTTCATGGTGGCCACTTGTGCTAAGGAAAGCCTCGTCTGGGAGGTTCTGCAAAAGTTAGAAGTGAAACCGAAGAAGTGCAGAATATTTGGGCACGGAAAGAGGTAATCACCCAAGAGTTTGTATAGCATGGGCACCTGGAGTATAAGCTTGTGAACTATGACAATCCACTGTAGTATGTATTCTTCTTGGGACCCAAAGTCAACCAGAAAAACAGTAACATGGAAATTTTAAAGTTTTTGGCCAAAGTCTTTAACAGAGACCTCTGGGACTGGCCATCACAATACAGTGAAGCTATGAAACAGGTGAAGGCCAGAGACACAGCCAAAAACAAAACACTAACGGGTGTTCAAGCCCAAACCCATGCCAGAGTTCCAGCCCCTGCAAGATCCTGTGCAAGTTCCATTTCCAATTTTAGTTGTACTTCAAATTCTACCAACAGCCACCCTTCATGCAGCTAGTGAAGTATAAGTCATAGCTATTACTAGGTGAGGAGGGGCAACTAGAAGAGCCAGAAGAGCCCCAGACCATGCATATTACTGATTTGGAAAGGGAAGCGAAAAAAAAAAATATTTGGTGTTGGTGTTTGGGTTTCTGTGGGTAACGTTATGATTTAGGTCTTATTTCAATATTGCAGCTTTTCCCTCTCTTAATTACCGGAAGTTCACAAGTTACATTCATCATAAGATTTTGGTAAAAGATCACATTCCAAGTATTACTAAGTTTTTGAGGACTTGTTTTCCTATTGCCTGTAGAGATCCCATGTAAGTGTTTTAACACCATTGTAAAAACAAAAATCTTTTTCGTGATAGTCTATTATTTTTATTTTTTATTATACTTTAAGTTCTGGGGTACATGTGCAGAGCAAGCAGATTCGTTACATAGGTATACACTTGCAGTGGTGGTTTGCTGTATCCGTTACCCTGTCATCTACATTAGGTATTTCTCCTAATGCCACTCTTCCCCAATGTCCCCTCCGCCTGCCATCCCTCCCCTAGTTCCCCAACCAACCACAGGCCATGCTGTGTGATGTTCCCCTCCCTGTGACAATCATAAAATACACAGTATATAGAATTTCAACAGAGTGTACTTTAAATATTTGAATGGATTCTTCAATAAAATAGATAGGTTCTGAAAGAAATAAAAAATAAAAAATAAAACAAGTTCATCTGCCTATTCCTCCTGCATTTTTGTGTGTGTTTCATGAAGATTATGTTTTCCATGATTCTGCATTGTTACCGCAGAACGCAGAGAAAAATAAAAGCATAATGACTACTACTTCTTGCGCATTTTCTGACCACCTGTTACAGGAGGCAGCAGTCTAGGTTCTAGGGATACTCCCTAGAACACATCCTCCAGATCCAAAGAATGTTCTAGATTATATGGGAGAGAAAAATAGGTAGACTGGCAATGCAGTAAGCGCTGGGATAGGGACCGAGCCTGAAGTGCCATGAAAATGTAGAACACATAACGTGACCTGTCTTGGGGAGTGGGGCAGGAAAGGGAGCATCACAGGATGTGTGAAAATTCAAGAGACACTTAAAT
>PVKP010039704.1:0-19955 GCA_004027715.1 Plecturocebus donacophilus
TGTTAACTATGTTTCCTCCTGGCTTAGTGAACTAGTTCTTCAGGGGTATTATCTATACTGAAGCAACTATTTAACTATTTGCTCTTAGATACACCAAGTCTTAACTCAGTTGCTCTAGAAAAAAGGATGGAGAGCAAGAAAGTCTCATGGAACAATAATTGGCACAGGTGTACCAGATTTTAAAAGAAAATAAAATGGTTTATAACAACATTTCATGTATTGGTCATTGGTGCCATTTATTGAGTCCCGTTGGATGTTGTAGAAAATGTCCTGTGTGCATCTGACCTCCCCCTAACACCAATAGAAGGCTGGGAACCTTCTCGCCACCACATGCCACAAGGTGACCAATGCCCTGGGTGATTGGAGAAACTGCCCCCACCCGGCCCCCAACAGCAGAGCTGAGATTTGGACCCCCAGCACCTGCCATCAAAGCTCACCCCCTGCTTCCTAGATTGTGTATTCCCAACTGCTGTGGTTTTAATGTCTCCTCCAAAATTCATGTTGAAACTTAATCCCCATTGTAATGGTATTAGGAGCTGGGGCCCTGGGGACATAATCAAGATTAGATAAGGTCATCAGGATGAGGACCCTGTAATGAGACTGGCGGCTTTATAAGAAGAAGAAGAGGAACCTGAGCCAGCACACTCAGCCCCTCGCCATGTGATGCCCGGTGCCAAACTCTGTAGAGAGACCCCACCAGCAAGAAGCCCTCACCAGATGCAGCCCCTCGACCATGGACTTCCCAGCTTCCAGAAGTGTAAGAAACAAATTCATTTTCTTTATAAATGACCCAGTCTTTGGTATCCAGTTATAGCAACAGAAAACGAATGAAGGCAGCAGCCACACTTGAGACTCTTATTCGGCACCTAACATGCATGGCCAAAATGTGGGAGCCACCACAGGAGATGGCCCATCTCAGTCGCTGGAAAAACAGCGAGGAAATGGAAACCAGTCCCTCCATGAAGTTTCTGCTGCAGAAGAAGAGAAACAGAAATACAGAGCTATGAAGACAAATTCTTTCCTAGATTTTGTTCCTCTTCCAAAAATTTGTTTATTTATTGCTCACTCATTTTACAAATATTTAGTACTTCCTGTGTGCTGAGTTAGACCCTGGGGACACAGCTTGCTGAGACACACAGGAAGAGCTCAAGTGTGCTGCTACAGGATTTCCAGAGTTTACTTTTAAATATCCACAACAGAAACCATGCTCTTTACCCAAAATGGGATGCTTGAGGGACTTGGGAGAGCCAACAGACAAAAACTGACCTGGTAAAGAAAGAAGAACCATCTTCAGAAAATTAAAAATCACAGACAGAGGACAGCTCATTTATTTAATACTCAGGGATACTACAGAAAATGGTACAATTTGAAGATAAACATACACACACACATGTGGAGTCAGTCCTACTCCGATTTTGGGGAAGATGATTGTGATTATAAATACTGGAGGATCAGGACACCCTTTAATGTTGCCATGTTGCTTCTGGGAAACTGATTCCAAAAGAATAGTTCTACACATTTAAAAAGTACTATGAAAAAAAAAAAGCAACATGCCATATAGATGCCGATTGCAGCACTGCTTAATATAGCAAAGAATGGTGATTATGACAATTATAACATGCACAGACACTGGAACTATACAAACAGGAAAACTGACAAAAAGGAAGCCCCTAAAATGATAACATTGGTTTTTCTTTTGCGGTGGAATTTAGATGAACTTGTCAAAACCCTTTTGTCTATTTTCCAGTCATTTCTCCATTAGTGCTGTAACAAGAACATTGTTATATTTAAAACACACCATACTTTTCATGTTAACAAAGTACATTTTCTAACTGAATTTATTTTCCTCCTAACAAAGGTGGGTGCAAGGAAAGGAAGAAAGTGTCTCAATCTGGAAGGAACATTTAGGATGAGGCACCGAGAATTTTCCAATCATGTCATCTGCTGAGAACTGTGTTAAAACATGCAGTTGAAGAAAGAACTGTACTCTGTAAGTTGGAAGGCTTGGTTTCAAGTCCCAGCTATGCTCTTTGACATAGCATGATGTTTTGCAAGTATTTAAGATGTCTGAATATTATCATCTTCTTGTAAAAGAAAACAGTTAATATAAAAGATATTGCACATGCATACACATAACAAAATATATATATACACAAATAGAAGTGGCAAGCACACCAATGGGGGTGACTTCCAGGAGGCCCGGCCCCTTCCTCCCTACTCCAGGTGCCTGTGAGGCAGCCAGATTGCACTCCCGTTTCCTCTATGGACCCAGGATCCCTTAGCTTTTGTTCCTGTGTCTCCCTTATCTGGAAGGAGCCCTTACACATTCTATGCGTCCCAAAATTCTCCTCCTCCTTCCAGCCCAGTGCAGGGGTGTACCCCAGAAAGGACTTGCAGAATTTCCCACTGGGTTGCCTTCTCCTTTCTCTGCCTGCACGTGGTCTGACCTGGCTCCTGGACTGGGCCCCGAAGAGCAGGTCTGCCAGGCTCCTGCTCTGCTCAGTGATGCCCACAGGCTGGGTTCAGCTTACTCACTGCCATGGTTCAGACTTACCCACTAGTCTGGGTATTGAAAGCCTCTCCACTTCAATTTGTCCACCGCCCAGTGCTCTCTGCATATTAGTAAGGAGTCGTCTATAATTTTGCCTATCTACAGTTATGGCATGGCCACAGGGGCATACGATTCTCCCAGTAAAAAGAGGAGAATGATGCCTTCAGGCACTTCTAGATATTCCTTTCCAAGAATGATTTTTTTTTTTTTTTTTTTTTTTTTTTGCCACTCAGCTCCACAGCCCCCTTGAACCCTGCCCTAAAATCTAAAATTGTGGTCTCTTCAGCACCATTGTAGGGTTCATATCAGGTCAAAATGTATACTCTTGCAAGATAATATTTGGGGACTTTTCCAAGTCATAAAAGTATCTGAGACGTTAGTCATACACACTGCCCAGAAATACACGGCTCTAAAACGCTGGCAGGGAAGGAGGTCCCAGAGCACAGAGAGCCCGGGAGAGAAATGGAGAAATGGCACCACCATGCTGAGCCTGCCCTGCTTCCTGGGCCCACCTTCAGGCCCTGGCGCATTTCAGTCACCTCTGCTGCCTCTTCTCTGCCACAGAACTGGAGAGGATGGTAGCACCTACTTCGGGGGGGGTGATGGTGAGGATCAAGTGGATGAAGGTATGAGAAGTGCTTAGAACACTGCCCGGCCCTGATGGGCTCTAGATAAATACTGGCTACTATTATTGTTATTTGAAGTTAAGTTAGAAATTTGGCCCCTGCCTCAAAATGGTGAAGTCTGGGGTTCCTATCTTATTCCTTAGGCATCTGAGATGAATCATGCCAATTCAAATGAATAAGTTAGTGGGTTTTGGAATCTTATTTACTTAGCTATGGGTCAAATGTTAACGAGGCCAAAAAGTGGAAAACAAAAGCCTTGCTTTAGTAGCCTTGCTGAGCTGGCCAGGGAGCAGAGGTACAGACGTTCCCAAAACACCTGAACATCAACTCCAGACAGGACAGCACGTGCCAGTGGACACAGCCAGATCCTGCATGCTGCCAGCACACAGCTGAAGCTCAATACATATTCAGTACACATGCTACTTGCCAAAATGAAGAGCCTCAATTGATTACTCTGATAGTTTCCTTATTTAAAAATGCTGCTTAATACACTATAGAAAAACAACAAATTAAAAAGGAAGATATGAAGAGAAAATGAAAAGAACAAAAGAACTACAGAACAGGCCAGGCGCAGGGGCTCACACCTGTAATCCCAGGACTCTGGGAGGCTGAGGCAGGCAGACCACTTGAGGTCAGGAGTTTGAGACCAGCCTGGCCAACATGGTGAGATCCCGTCTCTATTAAAAACACAAAAATTAGCCAAGTGTGGTGGTGCATGCCTATAATCCCAGCTACTCGGGAGGCTGAGGCAGGAGAATCACTTGGACCAGAGGCGGAGGTTGCAATGAGCAGAGGTCATGCCATTGTACTCCAGCCTGGGTGACAGAGCGAGATTCCATCTCAAAAACAACAAACAACTACAGAACAATCAGAAAAGAATTAACAAATTGGCAAAAAGTATGTCCTTACTTATCAATAACGACTTTAAATGTAATGAATTGAGTTTTCCAATCAAAAGACACAAAGTAGCTGAATAGATTTTTAAAAACCCAAGAACCAACAACATGTTACCTGTAAGAGAGTCACTTTTGCTTTAAAGATACACATAGATGAACCAGGCATGGTGGCTCACAACTGTAATCCCAGCTTTCTGGGAGCCAAGGTAGGGAGATCACCTGAAGTCAGGAGTTCAAGACCAGACTAGCCAACATGGTGAAACCCCGTCTCTACCAAAAATACAAAAGTCAGCTGGGCATGGTAGCGTGTGCCTGTAATCCCAGCTACTCGGGAGCTTGAAGCAGGAGAATCGCTTGAACACGGGAGGCAGAGGCTGCAATGAGCCAAGATTGCACCGCTGCACTACAGCCTGGGCAACAAGACCAAAACTCTGTCAAATAAATGAATGAATGAAGGAATGAATGAATGATACATATAGATGGAAAGTAAAGGTATAAAAAAACTATTTCATGCAAATGGTAACCAAAAGAGCTAAATAGACTTTTAGTCAAAATCTGTCCGAAGAGACAAAGAAAGTCGCTATACAATGATAAAGGGGTCAATTCATTAAAAGAGTGTAATAATTTTAAATATATATGTACCTAACATTGGAGCACATAAATATGTAAAGCAAATATTAATTGAACTAAAGGCAGAAATAGACAGCAATATAATAATAGTAGGGGACTTCAATATCCCACTTTCAACAATGGATAGATCATTCAGACAGAAAATTAATAAGAAAATAGTGAATTTGAATAACACTGTAGACAAAATAGAGCTAACAGACATATAGAGAACAATGCCTTCAACAGCAAGAGAATATAATGTTTGTTAAGCACATGTGGAACATTCTCCAGGAAATGTCACATGTTGGGCCACAAAACAAGTCTTAACACAGTTAAGATGATGGAAATAGTATCAAGTCTCTTTTTTGATCATAATGGTATAAAACTAGAAATCCCCAGCACTTTGGGAGGCCAAGACGGGCAGATCACCTGAGCTCAGGAGTTTGAGACCAGCCTGGCCAACATGGCGAAACCCTGTCTCTACTAAAAATACAAAAATCAGCTGGGCATGGTAGCGGGTGCCTGTAGTCCCAGCTACTCAGGAGGCTGAGGCAAGAGAATCACTTGAACCCGGGAGGCAGAGGTTGCAGTGAGCCAAGTTGTGTCACTGCACTCCAGCCTGGGTGACATAGCGAGACTCCATCTCAAAAAAAACAAAAACAAAAACGAACAAACAAAGAAAATAACCCTAGAAATCAGTAACAAGAAGAAAACTGAAAAATCCATACATATGTGGAAATTAAACCACACACTCCTGAGCAACCCATGGATCATAGAAGAAATTAAAAAAAAATCAGAAGGTATCTTGAGACAAATGGAAAAGGAAACACAAAATACCAAAATTTATGGGATACAGCAAAAGCAGTTCTGAGATGAAAGTTTATAGCCAGAAATGCCTACATTAAGCAAAAAGAAAGATCTCAATTAGACAAACTAACTTTATACTTTAAGGAACTAAAAGAAGAGCAAACTAAACCCAAAGTTAGAAGAAGAAAGAAAATAAATATTAGAGCAGAAATAAATGGAGACTAAATAGACAATAGAAAAGATCAGTGAAAGTAAGAGGCTTTTTTTTTTTTAGAAAAAAAAAAATCCAAAATTGACAAATTGTTAGCTAGACTAAATAAAAAAAGAAACAGAACTCAAATAAATAAATGTATAAATGAAAGAGGAGGCATTAAAATTGATATTATAGAACTACAATGTATTATGAAACTACTGTGAACAATTATACACTAACAAATTAGATAACCTAGAAGAAATGGACAAATTCCTAGAAACATACTACCTATCAAAAATAAGTCACACAGAAATAGAAAATCTGACCAGGCCAATAATGAGTAAGGCAACTGAAGAAGTAATCAAAACCCTCTTAACAATAAAAAGCCCAGAACTAGATGTCTTCACAGGTGAATTTTGCCAAACATTTAAAGATGAATGAATACCAGTCCTTCCCAAACTCTTCCAAATATTGAAGAGAATGAAGACTTTCAAATTTGTTTCACAAGACTAGCAATACCTCCTATAAAAGCCAGATAAAAACGTCATAAGCAAAGAAAATTACAGGCCAATATCCCTGCTGAACTTAGGTGCAAAAATCCTCAAGAGAATACTGGCAAACTGATTTCAACAGCACATTAAAAGGATCATATCCCATGATTAAGTACAATTTATTTCTGGGAAGCAAGGATGGTTCAAAAGATGCAAATCAACAGACATGATACACTACATTAACAGAACAAAGGATAAAATCATATAACAATCTTAATAAATTCAGAAAAAGCATTAAACAAATTCAACCTCCTTTCAAAATAAAAACTCTCAACAAGTTAAGTGTAGAAGGAATGTAATTCAACATCATAAAGGCCATACATATATCACAGGCCCACAGCTATAATCATACTTAATGGTGAAAAGCTGAAAGAATTTTCTCCAAGATCAGGAACAAGGCAAGTATGCCCACTCTTGCTACTTCTATTCAATATGGTACTGGAAGTCCTAGCCAGAGAAATTAGAAAAGAAAAAGAAATAAAAGCCATCCAAATAAGAAAGGAAGAAGTCAAATGGTCTGTTTGCAGATGACATGATCTTATATGCAGAAAATCTGAAGACTCCACCAGAAAACTACTAGAATAAATAAATTCAGTAAAGTTGCAGGACCACAAAATCAACATATAAAATCAGTTGCAGTTCTATACACCAACAACAAGCTTTTAGAAAGAGAAATTAAGAAAACAATCCCATTTACAATAGCTGCAAAAAATACTTGGGAGTAAATTTAACCAAGGAGCAGAAAGATCTATACACTAAAAACTATAAGACATTGATGAAAGAAGTTGAAAAAGACACAAATAAATGGAAAGATATCTCATGTCCATGGATTGGAAGCATTAATATCGTTAAAATGTCCATACTACCCAAAGTGATCCACAGATTCAATGCAATTTCTATTAAAATTCCAGTGGCATTCTTCACAAAAATAAAAAAAAAAAATCTTAAAATTTGTATGGAACCACATAAGACCCCCAAGTAGCCAAAGCAATCTTGAGAAAGAACACACCTAGAAGCATCACACTTCCTGATTTCAAACTATATTACAAATTATAATCAAAACAGTATGGTTCTAATTTTATGCATTGGTCTATATGTAAAAATAGAGACACAGACCAATGAAACAGAAGGGAGAGTTCAGAAATAAATCCATGCATATACAGATAGCTAATCTTTGAGACAGATGCCTAAAATACACAATAGAGAAAGAATGGTGTTTTCAATAAATAGTGTTGAAAAAACTGGATATCTACATGCAAGATAATGAAATTGAACCCATATCTTACACCATGCACAGAAATTAACTAGAAATAAATTAAAGACTTGAAACATAAGAAACGGTAAAACTCCTAAGAGAAAACACAGGAAAAAGGCTCCCTGACATTAGTCTTGGCAATGATTTTTCCGATATGACACTGAAAGTACAGGCAGCCAAAGCACAAATAAACAAATAGGATTACATCAAACTAAAAACCACAGGAAAGGAAACAACCAACAAAATGAAAAGGCAACTTATGAAATGAGAGAAAACATTTGCAAACCATATATCTGATAAGGGGTTAATATTCAAAACGTATGAGGAACCCACACGACTTAATAGCAAAAAACTAATAACTCGATTTTTAAAATGGGCAAAGGACCTGAGTAAACATTTTTCCGAAGAAGACATACAAATGACCAAAGGTATAGGAAAAGGTTGTCAGCATTTGTAATCATCAGGGAAACGCAAATTAAAACCATGAGTTATTACCTCACACCTGTTAGGATGACTATTATAAGAAAGACAAGGATAACACATGTTGACAAGGAGAAAGGGCACCACTCATACACTGTTGCTGGGAATGTAAAGTAGCAGCCATTATGGAAAAAAGTATGAAGGTTCCTCAAAAAATTTAAAAAATAGAACTACCATATGATCCAGAAATCCAATTACTGGGTATTTGTCCAAAGGAAAGGAAATCAGTATCTTGAAGAGATATTTCTAACTCCATATCAACTGTATGTAGCATTATTCACAATAGCCAAGATATGGAAACAACCTGTGCCCTTTTATAGATGAATGGACAGAGAAAATGTGGCTTATGTAGATTTTTATATATACATACACAATGGAATACCATTCATCCTTTAAAAAGAAGTAAATCCTGTCATTTGCAACATGGGCGAACCTGGAGAGCATTATGCTAAGTGAAATAAGCCAGACACAGAAGACAAATACTCTATGATCTCACTTATATGTGGAATCTTAAAAAGTCAAAATAAAGAGCAGAGAGTGAATGGTGGTCGCCAAGAGCATGGGAGAAGCAGGGAGGTGTTGGTCAAACGGTACAAACTTTTAGTTACAAGATGAGTAAGTTCTGGGAATCTAATGTACAGCCTGTTGACTATATAGTTAATAATATTGAGTTGTATACTTGAAATTTATTAAAAAAGTGGATCTTAAGTGTTGTTTACATATAGAGGCACACAAAATTATGCAAAATGGTAGTTGTGTTCATTAACTTAATTGTGCTAACCATTTGGGAACAATTTATGTCTCTCAAATCATCACGTTGTATACATTAAATATGTATAAATTTTATTTGTCAATTATACCTCAATCAAGCTGTAAAATAAATAAATACAAGTGCTGCCTAATGATTAGCCAACATTCACATGAGTGGTCTTGGAGTCAATTTTGGCTAAGAGAGATTTTGTTAAAAGATCTTGCTTAAAAGTGTAAGGAGTGGCCAGTAACGTTCCCAAGTAAGATGTAAGCTTTATGATGCAGTCTTAAAACCTTTAATTACTGGTTAATCACTATAAAAACCATTGATGGGCATGATTACCGTCATAAAAAGTAGATGTAACTGAAAGCCTGACAAGCAATTTGATACATTTCCAGGGAAAGGTGTGCTAGGATTGAATGTTGTCTCCATGAAGGAAAGAGTGGGCCAGGGCAGAAGTCAGGGCTGGTGAGAAGGGCCCCACAGAGTGTGCTAATCAATGGTGTTTGCACAACTGGAGAGCCACATGGAAAAAGATAGGATCAGATCCATTCCTCACGTGAAACACCAAGATAATTCCAAATAAATTAGAGATATGATGTAAAAAAACAAAATGAGGTAAGCATTAGAAAAAGACACAGGCAAATTCATTTTTAGCCTGGGAGTGTATAATCCCTTTAACTGTGGCTCACAACCCAGAAGTAATAAAAGATGGATACACTGGTCACATAAAAATGATAACAGCTTTATTGAGACATGATTCACATATCAGAAAAGTCACCATTTAAAAGTGTACAATTCAGTGGATTTGAATATATTCACAGAGTTGTGTAACTATCACCACTTTCTAATTTTAAAACGTTTTTATCACCCTGCAAAGATGCCCTATACCAGTTAGTTCCCACTTCCTCCTTCCGGGTCCTGACAACTACTAATCTATTTTCCATCTCTACAGTTGGCCTTCTCTGAACATGTCATATAAGTGGAATAATACAATATGGTTTCTGTGACTTAACTCTTTCACTCAGCATGTTTTCATGATTTAGTCATGTTGTAGCATATATTAGTACTTACTCTAATACTATTAATTATTAAGTATGAATTCATATTTGCTAGTAATGCTATTATCTCTTCGCTATTGCTGCATAATATTCTACGTATGACTAGACCACATTTGTTCATTCATTCATCAGCTGATGGGTGCTTGGGTTTTCTCATTTTTTGGCTATTAGGAATAATGCTACTGTGATCATTTGTGTGCAAGTTTTTCTGTGAATATCTGCCCTCAGCTCTCTTGTATATATATGTAGGAGTGGAATTGCTGGGTCATATGGTAATTGCACATTTAAAATGTTGAGAAACTGCCAAACCATTTTCAAAACTGCCTACAGCATGTTCCAGTTCCATCTTCAATATATGGAGGGCTCCAATTTCTCCATATCCTTACTACCACTTGCCATTTTCCATCTGTCTGTTATCCATTATGTTGGGTGGGAAGTGGTATCTCATTGTGGTTTTGTTTCACATTTCCATAATGATTAATTATGTTGAGAATCGTTTCATGTGCTGACGGACCATTTTCACATCTTCTTAGGATAAATGTCTAGACTCTTTGCTCATTTTTAAATTGGGTTGTCTTTTCGTTGCTGAATGGTTAGAGTTTTTTTTTTTTTTTTTTTTTTTTTTTAGATGGAGTCTCACTTTGTCACCCAGGCTGGAAGGCAGTGGCACGAATCTCAGCTCACTGCAACCTCCACGTCCTGGGTTCAAGCGATTCTCCTGCCTCAGCCTTCTGAGTAGCTGGGATTATAGGCATGTGTCACCATGCCTGGCTAATTTTTGTATTTTTAGCAGACACGGGGTTTTGCCATGTTGGTTAGGCTGATCTCGAACTCTTGACCTTGTGGTCTGCCCGCCTTGGCCTCTCAAAGTGCTGATATTACAGGCCTAAGCCGCCGCGCCTGGCCTGACAGTTCTTTATCTTGTCAGATACAAGTCCTTTGTAAGATAAATAATTTGGAAATATTTTCTCCTATTTCACAGGTTCTCTTTTCACTTTCTTGATATATCCATTGAAGAACAAAAAATATTTAACTGATGAAGTCCAATTTCCCTATTTTTCCTTTTGTCGCTTGTGTTTTTGGTATAGTATCTGAGAAACTATTGCCAAATTCAAGGTCATAAAGATTTAATCCTGTTTTATTTTACGAGTTTTATAGGTTGAGCCCTTACATTTAAGTCTATGATCAATTTGAATTAATTGTTGTATATTGTATAAGTAGAGATCCAATTCATTATTTTGCATGAAAATATCTAGTGGTCCCAGCAACATTTGTTGAAAAGGTTATTTTTTCCCATATAATTCCCTTTTTATTCTTGCCAAAAATCATCTGACCATAATGTATTAGCTGATTTCTGAATTCTTAATTCTATTCCATTGATCTATATGTCTATTCTTAAGCCCATACCATAGGGCCTTGATTACTATAGTTTTGTAATACACTTTGAAATTAAAGGGAGTCTTCAAACTTTGCTCTTGCTTTTCAAGATTGATTATTGTGGTTCTCTTGCATTTTATTTGAATATTAGAACCATCTTGTCATTTTTGTAAGAATTTCAGCTAGGATTTTGACAGAGACTAAACTGAATGCATAAGCCAACTTGGGGAGTATTGCCATCTTACCATTATTAAGTCTTCGAATCTATGAATACAGGATGTTTTTTCATTTATTTAGGTTCTCTTTAACTTCTTTCAACAATGTTTTTGCAGTTTTTGGTGTATAAATCTTGCACCTCTTTTGTTACATTTGTTCTCGAATGTTTTATTCTTTTTGATGCTACTGTCAATGTAATTGTTTTCTTAAATTTTCAGATTGTTAAATGATAGTTCATATAACCACAATTGATTGTTACATTTTGATCTTGCATCCTGAAAATTTGCTGATTCATTAGCTCTAATTTTTTTGTGTGTACTGCTTAGAGTATTCTACATACAGTATGATGTCATCTGAAAATATAGTTCTACCTTTCCAGTATGGAAGCCTTTCATTTCTTTTTCTTGTCTTTGCCCTGGCTAGAACCTTCCATTTAATACTGAATAGAAGTAGTGAGAGTGGACATCCCTGTTTTGTTCCTAACGTTAGGGAGAAAGCAGTCAGTCTTTCACTATTAAGTATGATGTTAGTTATGGGTTTGTTTTTTTTTTTTAACAGATGCAGTTTATCAGATTGAGGAAGTTTCCTTCTGTTACTAGTTGATTAAGTGTTTTTTCATCAAAGGGTGGTGAATATTGTGAAATGTTTTTCTGTGTCTGTTGAGATGGTCACATGTTTTTTTCTCCTTCATTCTATCAATATGGATTATTATATTGAGTGATATTAAACCAAGCTTGGAATCCTAAGATAAATTCCACTTGGTCATGGTGTATAATCCTTTTTATGTGTTACTAAATTTGGTTTGCTAGTATCTTGTTGAGATTTTGCATCTATATTTGAAAGAGATATTGGTCTGTAGTTTTCCTGTGATATCTTTCTCTGATTTTGGCTTTAGGGTAGTACTGGTTTCATAGACTGGATTGGGAAGTGTTCTTCCCTATTTTATTTTTTGGAAGAGTTTGTGAAGTTGATGCTAACACTTCTTTAAATGTTTGGTGGAGTTCACCCGTGAAACTATCTGGGCCTGGCTTTTCTTTTCTTTTTTGAGATGGAGGTTTGCTCTGTTTCCCAGGCTGGAGTGCAGTGGTGCGATCTCAGCTCACTGCAACCTCTGCCTCTGGGTTCAAGCGATTCTCCTGCCTCAGCCTCCCGAGTAGCTGGGACTACAGGCACATGCCACCATGCCCTGCTAATTTTTTGTACTTTTAGTAGAGATGGGGTTTCACCATGTTAGCCAGGATGGTCTCAATCTCCTGACCTCGTGATCCACCCACCTTGGCCTCCCAAAGTGTTGGGGTTACAGGCGTGAGCCATTGTATCTGGCCTGGGCCTGGCTTTTCTTTGAGGGAATTATTTATTTATTTATTACTAATTCTCTCCACTTGTTGTAAGTCTATTCAGATTTTCTATTTCTCCTTGAGTCAGTTTAGATAGTTTGTGTCTTTCTAGGGCTTTATCCATTTCATCTATGTTATTGAACTTGTTGGTGCAAATTGTCCACAGTATTCTCCTATAATCTTTTTTTATTTCTATAAGGTTGGCAGTGATGTTCCTCTTTCATTCCTAATCTTGGTAATTTGAGCCTTCTCCTTTTTAAGGTCATGCTAACTGAAGGTTTGTCAACAAAAATCGTTGGTTTTTTCAAAGAACCAAATTTTGATTTCACTGATTTTCCCTACTGCATTTGTATTCTCTATTTTATTTATTTCTGCTCTAATTTTTGTTATTTCATTCCTTCTACTTGCTTTTGATTTAGTCTATTCTTTTTCTAGTTTCTTAAGGTGGATGTTTAGGTTATTCATTTGAGATCTTCCTTCTTTCTAATATAGGCGGCTACTGCTATGAATTTTACTCTAGCTGTATCCCTTAAGGTTTAGCATGTTGTGTTTTTGTTTTAATAATTCGAATCATTAAACAATTCTAATTTCTTTTGTGATTTCATCTTCAACCCGTTGGTTATTTAATAGTGTGCTGTTTAATTTCTATTTACTTGTTCATTTCCCCAATTTCTTTTGTTATTGATTTCTAATTTCTTTCCATTGTGGTCACAGAATATATTTTGTGTGATTTCCATCCTTTTAAATTTATGGAGGCTTGTTTTATGGTCAAACATAAAATCTAAACACATAGGATAAAAACCCCAACTCTACATCTCAAAACACAGAAACAAGGTAAAAAGACAAATGGGGACTTGGAAAAAAAAATTTTGCAACTTAGACAAAGGGTTAATATAATGAAACAGACATGCTCTTTAATTGCTGGAGAGAGTGGAAAATGGTACAACTCATTGGGAGGGAAATTTACCAATACCTAGCAAAATTACATCCTTTACATTAACTCCATGCATTCATAAGTCACAATTGAATGGTGGAGACAAAACCCCCAAGGAGGTGTCCCATCTCCATGCCTCTGCCTCCTCCTTTACCATAAGGCAAATCCAAGTGCACCTTCCCAGTGCAGGTGCAGGGCAGGCAGGGAAGGGTGCCAAGGGGCCTAGATGTCTGCATTGGAAGGGGCAGACAGAAACACATATACATAATAAGACAGGCTGGCTTTGGGGGAAACATCTGGGGCCTTTCTTAAGAGAATGCAATTTAAGACTGACAACTGAGACTGTATTCTGAGCTTTTGGGGAAGAGCTGGGCAAAGGAGTTTAGGAGTGTGGCTGTGTGCTTTCAATGGAATTCTCTGTGGATACCTTGTCAAGCTACTGTCTTAAAGACTTCAGCTGCTATTGATTTTAAGATTCCAGGCTAGAGTTTCCTTTGAATACATCACTGTGCAGACAAAGGTCATGGGACAGCTCACGTCTCCCCAGATTTCACATAAATATTCATTTCTCCTCCTCTTCTTTTTTAACAAATGGAGTATATGATATGTTCTGCACCTTGCTTTTCCTGCTTGAAAGTTCTTCTGCATAGGTCCATGGAGATCTAGCACATTCTTCTTCATGGTAGCTTCCTGTCCTCATGGATGAACATTTAGGCCATTTCCAGTTCCTTCTTAGTCTCTGCAATGCTGCCATAAACATCCTGAGAAATGCATATGCATTTCTGCCCACGTAAGAACTATAAAATCTCCAGCAGTGGAAGGAGCAGAGGATATACTCCGTCTGAATTTTTATAAATATTGCCAATTTCCATTTAATAAGTTCTTTTCAAGATAGCCTCAATTATTAACTCTCTCAATATTGAGTTAAAATATTGAGAATAAAAAATATATATAAAGTAGAAAAAAAAAATGATAGTTTACTTAGATTTTTCCAACCTGTAAAGCAGAATAACATATCTCATAATTGGTTTTCATTTGCATTTCTTTCAGTAGGAATGGGCACAGTGTATTTTCTATGTTTAGCAATTGTTTCTATTTTTCTGTAGGAACTAAAGTAAACTGTCTAATTCTGTTTTTTTTTTGGTTTGATTTGAAAATTGGAATGTTCTGTTCCTCATTGATTTGCTAGTGCTCTTTGCAAAGGAAGGAAAATAGCTCTTTGGAGTCTATCTGAAAATAGTTTTCTACCTATTTGTTGATGGGCACTTAAGGAGGACTTTGCTACAGAGTATTTTTAATTGATATGTAGTTGAATATTCATTCATTGTCTCCTAAACATATGATGTCTAAGTTTTGTGCTGTGCTTAGAAAAATGTCCTTCTTTACTCCAAAACTCTTTAGTTTCATCCTTTTCCTAGACTTTTAGTAGTGTTGATTTTTATGCTTAAATATTTAATTTATCTGTAACTGATTTTGGAGTGGGAGTGAGAAAGCAATATGCTACCCCTATGCTATTCCCAAGTAAACCTCTCCTGCACTCATTTAAATTCTAACTAGCAAGGCTAAAGCAATGTGCATTTTGGCCTATTTTCCCATTGCCACTCTGTTCCATTGCTTTCTCTGCACATTCCCTCTGTAGTCCCCAACCCCAGTCATTACTGCGGCATTGGAATAAATTTTTGCATACATACTCTGCAACCCATCCCCTCTCCTCCTCTCACCCCATCCCCTCCCCACCTGAACTTTCCTGGCTATTTTCATAGGTTTATTTCTCTGGGTACAATGTATTATAGTTTTTTCATGTTCCAAACAGCAATCCTATTTGTATTTTAATTGAGAATGCATTACATGACAGGATCTATTTGTGGAGAATAGATATATTTACAATATTAAGTCTTCCTACACAAGAAGATGAAATGTTATTTTTTTACTCAAATATCCCTTATATGCAGAGTTTAAAGTTTTCTTCAGGTAGGCTTGATATATGTATCACTATTTTTCCTAGATATTTGATATTTGACATGTTCATTTACTAAGTAAGATAAGAAGGTAGAGCATTTCCTCTATAACACCTCTGAATGTTCAAAGTTTTCATTTCCGTTTTCTCTATTCTTAGATAGATCTTGACAGGGCATCTAATTATGGGTTAACAACCAGCAGATACCATGCCAACACTAATAGTGCCTAGAAATTGATAAGGAAAATCAGAGTTTCTCAAAAATCGAATAATAAAGAATATAAAGGCCAGCACAGTGGCTCATGCCTGTAATACCAGCACTTTGGGAAGCCGAGATAGGTGGATCACCTGAGGTCAGGAATTCAAGACCAGCCTGGCCAACATGGGGAAACCCCATTTATTCTAAAACTACAAAATTTAGCCAGGCATGGCAGCGGATGCCTGTAATCTGAGCTACTTGGGAGGCTGAGGCAGGAGAATCATTTGAATCCGGGAGGTGGAGGTTGCAGTGAGCTGAGACTGTGCCGTTGCACTCCAGCCTGAGTGAGAGAGCAAGACTTGGTCTCAAAAAAAATAAATAAATAAAATAGTTATTTAAAAAGCAAATATAACTACCTCTTACACATGCTAAAACATGCTTAGCTATACTCATCATCAGAGAAGTACATATTCAAAATAGACTGGGACACCATTTTTCACATAACAGACTAGGAAAAAGCAAACATTTGGTAATAAATGCTTGCCAGCCACTGGGAAACAGAGAAGCACACACGTTTTCAGGGATGGGGCATAAACAGGAAAAAGTCTCCTGGAGGGCTATACGGCAACATGTGTCAGATTTTTAGAAGCCTATGTCCTTTGACCCATCAGTTTTGAGAATGTATTGTACAGATATGCTTCTATACGTGGGAAAAGACATCTGGCATTATTTGTTACAGCACATATTAGGAATCAACCAAATGCCCCTGAAAAGGAGACTGCCTATATAATTGAGTTTCAGCCATGTCACAGAATACTATGCAGTTGTCTAAAAGAACGCCAATGATGTCCTTAATGTGTGAAAGAAACAGGCAAGGTACAGAACAGCATCTGCGATCAGTTACATTTTACGTAAAAGAGGGGGAAAAGTCAGACTCTATCTTTGTTTTGCTTGTTTATGTATCAGAAAATTCTGGAAGGATTTAAGGATCTCAGAACGGTAGATTGACATGATTTTTGGAACATATGACTGTGTGACATTTTCAAACAACTAAAGTTTTAAAGTATTGGCAAGGGAAAAAATACGAGGTCATGTTTTCTTCCTTTTCCTCTGCATGTCTTCAGGCTGAGATATACACCCTCAAGTTCAAACAACAGGAATTGACTCCAGCTGATTTGTCTCAATACTGGGACTGCCATCTGCCTTCCAAATCCAAAAGCAAGCACAAAAAATAGAAGCAAAAAAGCCAGGACCAGGGGTCCTCCGTAGCTGCTAGAATTGGAGGCTGGTGTATATCACGTGAGGATTTGAGGTGAACCCAGTGCACGATGATAGTGTCGCCATGAAAGCTTAAAGAAAATGCCACAAACCCTTCCTTGTAAAAGATCATGCTTAATAGAAGCGAACGCCTGCCTACCCCGCCCCTTTGACCTAAGACACAAACTCAGAGGATTCTCAGTCTGCAGCGAGAGTTAACATTCCCTGGGCGCTGCACTGCTCTGCAGCTGGGTTTTTGGTGCGTGGCTGAGTTGGATCAATGCTGGGCTGTGGGTGTCACATTCGCAGCTCTTTTCCTGGATGGAGAAAACCACTTGTGTACAGTGCAAACTTCTTCCATTTAGTACAAACTCTGGTTGGACAACAATAGGTCTCCTCCTTTTTTTCATAGCAATATCCTGATATTAAAGCAAGACGCTCCATGATTCCATGACCCAAACCTCACTAACAGCTACCCCTTCATGATTCTTCTCTGACCTGTGTCCAAGGCGTTCACTATGAACGGCTGGAAGCTGAACATTTAAAAGATACAATCACTTGCAAACAAATGATCACAAAAAGGCCAAGAACTGGAGAAGGAACTAAGCTTATTTTTAGCTAAGAAAACAACAAAAAAAGAACCAAGCAAAGGTCTAAGATTCAATTCAGTAAAATAAGTTTCTGATAGCTTATCTTTGTAACTTCCTAAAGCTACTGCTTGTTTATTTAAAGTTTTAGAAATCATGATGGCAGTAACAACAAAGACAGAAATCTGTTGTTTCATGGAAATTTGGGAGAGAAAGAGAGGGTAGAAACATTATTTTGTAAAGGCTGTAAGTCAGTATTCAAAGCAAACACTTATTTATTTAACCCCATCAGGTACTAGTATTATCTCCACTTACAGATAAGAAAGAAATCCCCAGAGATTCAGTGACTTGACCAAGGGAGAGGGCAGAATTCCCACTCTAAATCACTCAATTAACTTTTAGTAAAAAGGGCAGGAAGCAATGACTCAGCAAGCTTTTACACCCCCTTGGAGCAAAACAGAAAGATTAAAATTATACTTGAAGGAAAGGCAGGTCACCTTATCCCAATTAGAAGAAGGGGAAATAATTCGCTTTACATAGACTGTTGCCTTAGGCATAGAAGTCCTTATATAAGATCCCAGTTTGGAACATACCAAGACAGTTTGTGCATGTTTTTATTAAGTCACTTCTGAGTTATTCTGGGAAAACCCAGGAAAAAGCACCTTCCACACTTGTTGAAAAGGGATGGCCAGCACTACAGGTTGATCAGTAAGCACAGGTGGTTGGAGAACCCTGGGAGTCGTAGTCCAGCATGGACCCAGAAGCTGTCTCTGGGCAAGAGCACACCCCACCCGCCCACTATGAACAGAGAGCCCCCATGACTTCCCAGGACTACTACCCACAGAACCAGAGGGGGACTCTGGGCACCACACCACCAGCCCTGTTTACTCCATGAATTTTAGAACTTCACACTTTACCACTTTTCTTCAGTGAGACATGCAGGTTTTGTAATTTGGAAAAAAGAAAAAAAAAAAGCACTCTGAAGATGAGGCAAGGAAAGATTTGAACTTTAATTCAAACATTTTTATTTAAAATGTTCATTAAAAAGCTTTAATTTTGATGATTAGATTTGAGGGTCATCACGTTTCAGCTGTACACACATTTGAATATGAAGACTGGCCACATTTTAAATTCACGGCTTCTATAACTTCTAGCTTAGAGCCAAAAAAAAGCCAGATTTCCATTTTGTAAGGACCCTGCTTTCTTTTTTAAATTATTGTAACATTATTATCATTTTCACTAATAGAAATGGAGTCCAGCTGAGGCTCTACAATTTGCCCAACAGAGAAAGAGAAAATAAAAAGGCCATTTTTTGAGGGTTCACCTAGCATGTGCACTTGGCATGGTGCTAAGCATTCCAGAAGCAGATTCTAACCATGCCCTGTTACAGATAGGACTAGCTGCGGAAGCATCAGGATTTGAACCTGGCTCCTTCTGACTGCAAAGCCCAGGCTCTTGATAATCTCATTCAGTGTTTCCTGCAAGCTCACAACTTGGAGATGCCCAGGAGACACTGGAAGATGAGATCGAGACAGCAGGCCGAGCCCGGCTGTAGCCACCACCTTCTGCTCCAAATCCTTCGAAATTATTAAAAATATCAACAAGCCTTATTAGCATGGGAGAAGAAGCGACCTAAGAAGATTGGAATCCATTGTGCATGAGGTGGAGAAGGCTTGGGAGTGCTCCAGGGATGCCAGGGAGCATGGGAAACAAGAGGGCCCCGGGTGACCAGCAGGGAACTGGAAGGAGTGGGGAGCCACAGTGGGCAGACTCCTGTGATCAGACCCATCTCCAGCTTGTGCCAGGTAGCCTGGGACTGATGAGTCTACCCTCGAATGTAGGCTAGAGAGGAAGTGTGGTGGGCAACTCCCAGGAGACACATGGAGCCCCCTACCCGGAAGGCACACTCTGTATGTCCCCAAGGTAGCCTGTGGCAGTCCCCTGGCCCTCCCCTTCAAAGCCTATTGTGACAAATGCTGGGTTCACAAACAGCTACAGGGAATCCCAAATAGAACAGTCAGCATCCACCAGGCACCTGCAAACATTTCAGGAAGAGCAGCACCATGAAGAGAAGCACCAAACTCCACTGTCCAAGCCCAAGCAAGCCACATGTCGGCAGGAAGAGACATTCTACCTTCACCTTCCCCGCCCTCCACACACACACTCTCCCATGTGTGCACACACAGATACACAAAGACACACACAGATACACATACAAACACACAGGCACACACACAGATACACAAAGACATACACAGATACACATACAGACACACAAACACACAGGCACACACACAGATACACAAAGACA
>PVKP010039705.1:0-19961 GCA_004027715.1 Plecturocebus donacophilus
TGAAGTCTTTTTTTTTTTTTTTTAAACATGATGAGGAAGAGAAAAATCTTTGGAGGATTTTTGAGGCTGGCCTGGGGTCAGCAGTGTTCTGATTAGGAGGTAGCAGTACTCCTTGCATCAGATTACATCAATGTCACCTGCTTCAGGAACACAGCGGAGGGACAGTGGCAAGTATATGGTGGCAGTTACAGCTTCCCCCAGTTCCCTGCCTGGGGACCCCAAAGAGGGGGTTCATGTAGGGCTTGTGACCTGACAGTGTCCCTACTCTCTGCTTTCTCCCAGGTCAACTTTAACACTGGGGGCTTAGATCATTAGCACGCCATTTTAAAATTTTCTTTCTTTCTTTTAAGATAAAATTGGTTTTATTCTTTTTTTTTCTTTTGAGACAGAGTCTCACTTTGTCACCCAGGCTGGAGTGCAATGGCACAATCTTGGCTCACTGCAACCTCTGCCTCCCAGGTTTAAGCAATTCTCCTGCCTCAGCCTCCTGAGTAGCTGGGATTACAGGTGTGCACCATCATGCCCAGCTAATGTGTTTTGTGTTTTTAGTAGAGACAGGGTTTCACCATGTTGGTCAGGCTGGTCTTGAACTTCTGACCTTGTGATCTGCCCACCTCGGCCTCCCAAAGTTCTGGGATTACAGGTGTGAGCTACCAAGCCCGGCTGGTTTTATTCATTTTTATCTCCGTGAAAGGAATCATAAGTGATTAACAAGTTTTTCTTAAATACTAAGACTAAAAACAGCACGTTTACAATTGATTTGCTGACACATGCTGAGGTGAGATATTGATGCCCTGAATTAAAGTCATAGAAACACATTAAATATTTCTCATGTGTTGCCAAATTCTGGGGTCTTTGAACACTCCTGAGTTTCATTTTTGAGAGAAGGTCTTACTCTGTCACCCAGGCTGGAGTGCAGCGGTGCGATCATGGCTCACTACAGTCTCAAACTCCTGGGCTCAAGTGATCTGCTGGCCTTGGGCCTCCTAAAGTGCTGGGATTATTGGCGTGAGCCACCACACCCAGCCCATGCCTGTTTTTTTAAAAAGCATAAAATACAAGTGATGAGTGTCTAAAGAAAAACAGGTGATGCAGTTTTAGATAACAACTGATGCGATAACTAAGCAAAATTATGAAAGATTACTAAAGAAATAAATGGTGCTATACCCTCCTCTCCAAACATCTAATTGTTTAGAGGCAGGCTTTACACTGGGGTAAAATCCTAACAGGTGGCTGATATGGTTTGGCTCTGTGTCTCATCTCAAATTGTAATTCCCAGGTGTAGAGGGAGGAAGGTGAGTGGATCATGGAGGCGATTTCCCCCATGCTGTTCCTGTGATAGTGAATGAGTTCTCACAAGATCTGATGGTTTGATAAGGGGCTCTTCCTACTTCGCTCTTTCTTCTCTCTCTTACCACCTTGTGAAGAAGGTGCCTGCTTCCCCTTCGCCTTCCACCATGATTGTAAGTTTCCTGAGGCCTCCCAGTCATGTGGAACTGTAGGTCCATCGAATCTCTTTTCTTTATAAATTATCCAGTCTCGGGTATTTCTTTATAGCAGTGTGAAAATGGACTAATACAGTGGTCTTTGAAACTAAAGGAAGTTATCAAGAAAGCGTTGCTTTGGGAGTCAGAAGACCTGCCTCAAATCAGTTCAACTCTAAAAATCTTTACATAGCCTATGGAGAGAAACCTAAGCAAGTCCCTGAATCCTCAAGTATTCCAGGAAAATGAAAAGAATTACAAAGGCTAAAGAATTGTTAGAATCAGGGCAGTCAACATGTTGACCAAAGCATTCCTACATGCCAGGAAAATGGTGCGTTGGAATGTTTTTGCTTCTCATGAGAAAGGCAATTTAAGTAGCAAGGCAAGGGCAAAATTTTGAAGATGGCCACGTGGACTCTGGATCCTTCTCTTTTTGTTCACGATGTGTTCTCTCTTTAGTGTTTCTGCTTCTGGCCAAGCATTAGGTACCCTTGGAGTGGCGTGCCACTTTTTCCACTTAGTCTTGGGCAGGTTGCTTCTCTCCTTGTCCAATAACATCTACCCAAAGATGGTTGTAAGGATTAAATGAAAGAACAAATGTGCAGCATCCAACACATTGCCACCCTACTCTCCCCTTCCCTTCTAACAGTCTCCACCCAGACTGTTCTGGTTTCAGATTTGTCCTCTCAAACAAAACCCAAAGGATTGGCTAGTGAAACTATGCCATAACCTGGCTTTACTAAGAGTAAGAGCCATCCTTACCATCATGGTAAGAGCCATTTATGGTAAGAGCCATCCTTCTAAGGACCTTCACATTAGAAGCACAATGTTGCTGCCTCTTTGAGCTGAAAGATTCAGACAAGATCAGAACAACTTCTCATAAAACTGTGTGTTCATCTGCTGTTCTGTTAACTTGGAATGTGGAATTCTCCTGTGTTGACATTAGGTACTACATTGCAAAGTCCTCTGTTGTCGGCCTCCCCAGTGGAGTGTAAGCTTGTTGAGAGGAGAACCTGTGACTTCCTCACCACTGTACTTCTGGTGCCTGAAACAGTACCTGGCTCAAAGGAAGCCCTCAATTCATAACTGTTTGATAAATGGCTCAATGAAAATGGCTCATATGCATTAGGCAATTACTATGGCCGAGACATTGTTCTAAGCACTTTACATTTATTATGCGCACTCAGTTGTTGAAAGAAGCCCAAGTTACTATCATTGGCCCCGTTCTGTAGATACATTATTAGATAACTTGCTTAGATTCTCACTTGTAGGGGGCAGAACTGGATCTTGCTGATACAGTCTGGTTCTATATAGCCCAGGCTGGAACATCAACAGCAGCCCCTGGGAACTTGTTAGAAATCCTAATTATTCTTCCCTCTACCTCAAACCCAGGAAATCTTAAACTTTACAGGTGGGGCCCAGCGGTCTGTGTTGTAACAAGCCCTTGAGGGGATTCTGATGCGCTCAGGTTTGAGAACCATATCACTACACTATCCTGCTTCTACGTCCTCAAGCATTCCAGGACTTTGATTTCCTATTTATTTACTTATTTGAGACAGGGGTCTCACTCTGTCATCCAGGCTCACCCAGGCTGGAGTGCAGTGACACCATTTCAGCCCACTGCAAACCTCCACCTCCAGGGCTCAAGTGGTTCTCTCACCTCAGCCTCCCTAGTGGCTGAGACTGCAGGCACATGCCACGATGCCCGGCTAGTTTTTGTATTTTTGTAGAGACAGTGTTTTGCCATGTTGCCCAGGCTGGTCTTGAACACCTGGGCTCAAGCAATCTACCCACCTTGACCTCCCAAAGTGGCTCATGCTGGGATTACAAGCATGAACCACTGTGCCTGGCCCCAAGACTTCACTTTCTAAGAAAAACAATGGATGCTGTCTAAAAACAAAATTTTATCAAATTGAATTTAATGATTTCATTGTCTTTTATTTTCAATTCATGAATTGGGCAGCATCCCATCTGTAAAACAGAAAGGTACTCCAGCGAGCTGAGCAGAGGGTTGGGTTTTGTGTGCAGAAGAACTAAAAAAGGCAGAAACACAGACCAAAAAGTGCACTGATCATTTCAAAGCTACTTTCCTTATAAGATTAAAGTAGAGGAAATATTCTTATTATGCTTGTTTGGCTTGACTGGGCCCTTTTGGATTGGTTGCTGTAAATCTCCTGGTTTTTTAACCTTTTTTATTTTTCTGATATGGAGTCTCACTTTGTCATCCAGGCTGGAGTGCAGTGATGCGATCTCGGCTCACTGCAACCTCTGCCTCCTGGGTTCAAGCGATTCTCCTGCCTCAGCCTCCCTAGTAGCTGGGATTACAGGAGTCTGCCACCTCATCCAACTAATTTTTGTATTTTTAGTAGAGATGGTGTTTCACCATGTTGGCTAGACTGGTCTCAAACTCCTGACCTCAAGTGGTCCACCTGCCTCGGCCTCCCAAAGTGCTGGGATTATAGGCATAAGCCACTACTCCTGGTTGAAAACTGGCCCATTTTAAAGTTCCATTTGATTGCATGACAGTTAGCATAGGTGTCTCCATTCTGGTTTGGTCTGGTCTATCAAGGGCTAGTGCAGGATTAGTCCAAACAATGCCTCTCACAAGCTTTATTTAATTTTTAATTTTTATTTTCTGAAAACATGTCAGGTTCATACCATAAATTTTGTTTAACAGTACACACATGTATATTCTGGAAAATCAAAGTTGTTCTAGTATTATTATGATTAAAATTTTTTTTTTTTTGTTAGAGATGGAGTCTCACTGCATTGCCAGGGCTGCTCTCGAATACGGGTCCTAAAAGGATCCTCCAGCTTTGGACTCCCAAAGAGCTGGGATTAAAGGCATGAGCCACAGCACCTAGCCAGATTTTCCTACTAAATGTCATTTGTGTATGTGCTTTTGCTTATTCCTGTTTCTGCTATTAATTAAAGGTATAACCCTTTGGGCAAGTTACTTATTTTTGGACCTCAGTATTCATATCTGTAAAATGGGCAGGGGTGGGGACTGGACTAGATCAGTGACTTTTGCCCTGGCTGACACTAAAAGCACCTGGAGAAGCTAAAAAAAATTCCATTATCAGAAGTCCAGCAAGACCAATTAAATCCGACTTCTAGGAGTGGGACCCTCCATTGGCATTTTATTTATTTATTTTAGAGATGGAGTCTTGCGCTGTTGCCCAGGCTGGAGTACAGTGTTGTGATCTTGGCTCACTGCAACCTCCGCCTTCCAGGTTCCAGCAATTCTCCTGCCTCAGCCTCCCAAGTAGCTGAGATTACAGGTGTTTGCCACCATGCCTGGCTAATTTTTTTGTATTTTTAGTAGAGATGTCACTTCACCATGTTGGACAGGCTGGTCTTGAACTCCTGACCTCAGGTGGTCCGCCCACCTCGGCCTCCCAAAGTGCTGGGACTACAGGTGTGAACCATCACGCCCAGCCTCCATTGGCATTTTAAAGAGATTTCTTAGGTGATTTTAATAGTCAGCCAAAGTTGAACTACTGTGCTAAATAAAGCCAATCACAGCCATCCTAGACCTCTTTCTCATGATTGGCTTAAGAGATGTGCATTTTGATGTAAGAGGAAATGATGGGAGGGGCTTCTGGGAAGCTTTTTCTCATTACTTTGCTTATTCTTGCACTAGGTGGCCTTTACTTTCTCTCTAAATACCAAAATGCTTTCACTGTAAAGAGAAAGAGAGAGAAAGATTGGAGTTGCAAACTCACATATCTCTAAGTAGCCTGGAAGTTAATCTATAAAGGAAGAGGGTTGGGTGGAAGCTATGCTCTACCTCAAGGGGGCTGAAGTTTTAGATACAAGATTTAAGGAGAAGGGGAATGTAATAATGAAATATTGTATAGTCATATACTCACTGTTTCTTTTTTTGAGATGGAGTCTTGCCCTGTTCTCCAGGCTGAAGTGCAGAGGCACAATCTCAGCTCACTGCAACCTCTGCCTCCCAGGTTCAAGCGATTCTCCTGCCTCAGCCTCCTGAGTAGCTGAGATTACAGACACCTGCCACCATGCCTAGCTAATTTTTTTTTTTGTATTTTTAGTAGAGACTGGGTTTTGCCGTGTTGGCCATGCTCATCTTGAACTCCTGACCTCAGATGATCCGCCCAGCTCAGCCTCCCAAAGTGCTTGGAATTATAGGCATGAACCACTGCACCTGGCCATAGAATCACTATCAGAAGAGGCTGGAGAACTGAGCTTGGAATACGGGGCAGACAGGCTGTGCAACTGAAACCATGATCAAAATTACTCCACCACATCAAGCCAGTGAGGAAACTGTTGCTGCAGCCAATCATGGGTTGCTGCTGCCCCTAATGCCCTCGCTGTTCCTAGAAACTGGATTTTGCTTTCACCATCCACTGCCAGAAATAATTCACCAATATTTTCCTGTCCTGGATTCATCCTAAAATTAGCACCCCATTTATAAGCCTGGGAGACACGCTTAATTGGCCAAGCCTGGTGCATGCTGGTAAGTATCGGGTATATTGTTCGAACAGTGGGAAATGATATCTGCCTCCCACCAAGACTTATGAACTGGGGACATCCATGAATAAAGGAGAGGGGTTCAAAAGCGGGTGGCAGAAGGTATCACAAATGTTTATCACACCAGTATTCTGTCATGAGGGACAATGGTCAAATATTGCCAGTCCTTCTGATTTTTCAAGCAAAACCAAATATTCGGATTTTATCTTATTTTATTTTTGAGACAGGCTCATGCTCAACTTCCCAGGCTGGTCTTGAACTCCTGGGCTCAAGCAGTCCCCCTGTGTCGGTCTCCCAAAGTGCTGAGATTACAGGCATGAGCCACCTCACTCAGCCTATTTATTATTTTGGAGACAGGGTCTCACTCTGTGGTCCAGGCTTGAGTGGTGTGCTGGAATCCTAGTTCACTGAAGCCTTGAACTCCTGGTTTCAAGCAATCCTCCCCCATCAGTCTTCTGAGTGGCTGGGACTATAGGCATGTACCATCACACCCTGCTAATTAAAAACATTTTTTTTGGTAGAGGTGGGGTCTTGCTATGTTGCCAAGGTTGGTCTTGAACTCCTGAGCCCAAGTAATCCTCCCGCTTTGGCCTCTCAAAGCATTGTGGGGATTACAGGTGTCAGCCATGGTGACATGCCTGTAATCCCAGCACTTTGAGAGGCTGAGGTGGGCAGATGACTTGAGTGAAATTTGGATTTTATATGAAATCTTTGTGTATATTAAATGTTGGTAACTAATTAAACTGCTGGACAGGCAAAAACACTATACAGATCATTTTGTTACTTCCAGTGTGTCAAGGACGGGTGATCAGACAAAGATGCAGTCATTTCTTCTTACGTTCCCCTTCTGCCTGTGGTTTAGCCCTTCTAGGGGATTGCTGGCAAGCAAAGGTGATATCTCTGTGTGAATTGTAATGTTGATGAGCACGGGTTCAAGCTATTCTTATATAATCACCATCATATTTGGAAACAGTTTAATAAAACATCAAGTCCTGGAGATGGCAGGATCATACATTACAAGCAAAATTACCAACACAAGGCATATGCTTTTAAAATTGGATTAGAGAAAGGGAGCCCTGGATTTTACTACTCTCAGGTTTGGAACAAACTTGGGTTTGGTCATAGCACTTACTGCTTTTGTTTATTTTTAAGACGTCTTATGAGAGAATGGGATTCAAGGCTATCTTTGGAAGATGCCGGCAGAAGAAAATCAAACTGGGTCTTTCTCCTGAATGTGTTTATACTGGTGAAATCATGTTTAAATAAAGAGGGAGGACTTGACAGAAAAACATCTCATAGGGCAATTTAAAGAGTGTGTATAAAGGGAAAATCCTAGACTGACTGATCAGGACTCAAAGTCCTAAGGTCCTCCTTCCCCCAGATACTTTCTCTTGTCAGAAACCCCCAAATCCCTCATGTTCGAGTTTAGGGACTTCATTAATCATCCTCTAATGTGTGTTGATCAAATAACTAATAGGTGGTTATTTATTTCATCCTGAATCTGATTCTGATTTTCAGCTTGGAAGGGTAAACTCACTCTTGTCCAGGCTAGAGTGCAGTTGCTCTATTTCAGCTCATTGCAACCTCTACCTCCTGACCTCAGCGATCCTTTCACCTCAGCCTCTGGAGTAGCTGGGACCACAGGCACGTGCTACCATGCCTAGCTAATCTATCTCTCTCTCTTTCTCTCTCCCTCTCTCTCTCTCTCTCTCTCTCTCTCTACATATATATATATATATATATATATATTTTTTTTTTTTTTTGAGATGGAGTCTTGCTCTGTAGCCCAGGCTAGAGTGCAGTGATGCAATCTGCTCACTTCAATCTCCACCTCCCGGGTTCAAGCAATTCTCTTGTCTCAGCCTCCCGAGTAGCTGGAATTACAGGCACCTGCCACCGTGCCAGGCTAACTTTTGTATTTTTAGTAGAGATGGGGTTTCAACATCTTGGCGAGGCTGGTCTCGAACTCCTGACCTTGTGATCCACCCACCTTGGCCTCCCAAAGTGCTGGGATTACAGGCGTGAGCCACCACACCCAGCCTATTTTGGCATTTTTTGTAGAGACAAGATTTCTCTGGTCTTGAACTCATGGGCTCAAGAGATCCACCTGCCTCGGCCTCCCAAACTGCTGGCATTACAGGTGTGAGCCACTGCACCCAGCCACACAATGTGATTTTTTAAATACACATTTTGATTTTAATTTTTTATTTTTTTGAGACAGAGTCTCTCTGTCGCTCAGGCTGGAGTGCAATGGTGCAATCTCAGCTCACTGCAACCTCTACCTCCCAGGTTCAAGTGATCCTCCCGCCTCAGCCTCCCAAGTAGCTGGGATTGCAAATGTGTACCACCATGCCCAGCTAATTTTTGTATTTTTTAATAGAGAAAGGGTTTCAACATGTTGGCCAGGCTGGTCTCGAACTCCTGATCTCAAGTGATCCGCCCCCCTCAGACTCCCAAAGTGCTTGGATTACAGGCATGAGGCCCCACGTCTGGCCTCTAAAATGTACATTTTAAATAAATGCAATGCTGAAAATTACAGCAAGAGAGTAAGCATTGAAAATTGGGCCAAGCATGGTGTTGGACACCTCGAATCCCAGATTTTGGGAGGCCAGAGCGAGTGAATTGCTTGAGCCCAGGAGCTCGAGACCAGCTTGGGCCACATGGCAAAACTTCATCTCTGTGAAAAATATATAAATAATAATAATAATAATAAAGAAAATAAAACAAAATTGAGGCACCAAGTTTGCCCCAGGTCAATATGGAGGAGAATTTGAGAAAATGCTTTAAGAGAACTTTTTAAAATGAGAAGCACCTTAGAGTAAGTCTTGCTCTGAACTGAAGTGAAAGTCTTGATTTTTTTTTCTTTTCAAGAGCATCTTGCTCTGTCGCCCAGGCTGGAGTGGAGTGGTAGCACCACCTCCCAGGCTCGCTGGATCCTCCCACCTCAGCCTCCCGAGTAGCTCGGACTATAGGCACGTATCACCAAACTTAGCTAATTTCTGTTTATCAGGTCTTGAAATTTAAAGATCATTTAAAGTACAGATTTTAACAAAAGCAAATTTCTTTCTTAAAAGAGTAGCTAAAGTTTCCTGAGTCATATGAGAGTAAATCATTTTCTACCCTCTGCTTTAGTTTTTTCTTAATTTGAGAGATATTGGACAAAAATAACATATTCAATATGTCATATTTTGGGAAATGTCAAGCAGAACTGGCTTGTTGAATATGGGTTATCATCAGTTTGAGCCAATTAATTAAACATCTTTTCTTAATGCTAAATTCGAATAATTTCTTGGTTTTGATACAACTTCTCATTTTCTTCTTTACTCAGGTGATTTGAAATTATAATTGAGAATAAATTTTGCAAAATTAACACATAAAAGGGCATCACTGAAAACATTTTCTATTGCATAATTCCAAATACCATGGAAGAAGTTGGCATATTTGGATCGTCACAGAACTTAATTCCATACGTACATATTTCAAAATTATCCATCTGCTTAACACCAGGAAGGGTTTCAATGGTAAGATCTTGGTGTACCCAAATGTGAGGAACTTGATGTGATAAAATTTGCAAAATCAAAATTGTGTTATTTCTTTAAAAACAATTAGTGGTATTAGAAAGTTATTCCAAGTGTGCAATATGGTATTATGAGAATGAGAAAATAAGGCTGGGCATGGTGGCTCACGCCTGTAATCCTAGCACTTTGGGAGGCTGAGGCAGGCAGGAGGATGGCTTGAGCCCAGGCGTTCCAGATCAGCCTGAGCAACAAGGTGAGACCTCCGTCTCTACAAAAAATTAAAAATTAGCCAGGGGTGGTGGCGCATGACTGTGGTCCTAGCTACTCAGGAGGCGGAGGCAGGAGGAATGCTTGAGCTCAGGAGGTCAGTGCTGCAGTAAGCTGTGATTGAACTACAGCCTGGGACACAGAGCGAGACCCTGTATCAAAACAAACGAACAAACACAAGAAAACAAAATAATCTATTTATGTCTTCCATACTCTTAAGTGACCAGCAGGCAGAAGACACACACAGAGGTAATTAACTGTAGCTAATCCCTCAGATCCTAAAGACTAGGAGAATTTAGCTTAAGCTCTAACATTAATTGAGATTGCTCCTTCTCACTTAAAATGGTAAGTGTTAAAAAATAACAGTGACATTCAAACACCGCCCTAAATATATTTTCATTGGGAAAGTGTCTTGACATCTTTAGTTGAAGTTCAACAAACTGGCTGGGCGCGGTGGCTCACACCTGTAATCCTAGCACTTTGGGAGGCCAAGGTGGGCGGATCATCTGAGGTCAGGAGTTTTGAGACCAGGCTGGCCAACATGGTAAACCTAGTCTCTACTAAAAATACAAAAAAAGATTAGCCTAGCATGGTGGTGGGCACCTATGATCTCAGCTATTCGGGAGGCTGAGGCAGGAGAATCGCTTGAACCTGGAGGTGGGCGGAGGTTGCCGTGAGCTGAGATGGTGCCACTGTACTACGGCCTGGATGAAAGAGCAAAACTCCTTCTCAAAAAAAAAAAAAAAAAGGACTACAAACTACCCTAATACTAGTACTAAACTATAGTTAATAAACATCCCCTTTGATTGCTAGCAACCAAATGGCTGATGTTTTATTAGGGAAAAGTGAATGTGGTAGATTGGTCTACAAGGATGGCCACCAACAATTCCTTTATTCCAGTGGGTGCATGCAGCTCTTTCTCTCAAGAGGTGGACTCTGTTTCCTCACTCCTTGAATCTGGATTGGCCTTTGACTTGCTTTGGCCAATGGATTGCAGTGAAAATGCTGTTGCTGTTCTGGAGCTTCGAGGCTGAGGTCTGGAAGTTTCTACTTTAACTTGAGGGCATGCCATCTGCCCCGTGAGAACACCCACACATCCTACTGGGGAAAGAGGCGAAGTAAAGGGGACCCAAGGAACCCCGATAACAGCCCAGAACCGAGGCCCAAAACTCATGAGGAAGTCCAGCCAACTCCACAAGAAAAGAAGTCCAGCTGTCCTGACCAGTGCCCGGTCGTTGGAACCGATTCAGCTGATGTGACGGCCACTCAAGGCCATCTTGGATCTGCCAGCCCCACAGGAAACCGCTAGAGCTGACACCACGTGGAACACATGTGTTAGTCTGTTCTCATACTGCTAATAATGACATACCCGAGACTGGGTAATTCATCAAGGAAAGAGGTTTAAGGGACTCGCCGTTCCACATGGCTGGGGCGGCCTCACAATCGTGGAGGAAGGCAAGGAGGAGCAAAGGCACGTCTTACATGGCTTCAGGCAAGAGAGAGAATGAGAACCAAGCAAAAGGGCTTTCCTCTTATAAAACCATCAGATCTTGTGAGACTTATTCACTACCACAAGAACAGTATGAGGGGAAACCTTCCCCATAATTCAATTATCTCCCACTGGGTCCCTCCCACAACCTGTGGGAATTATGAGAGCTACAATTCAAGATGAGATTTAGGTGGGGACACAGCCATACCATATCAACACAGAACTGCCCCTCTGAGCTCAGCCAGAGTCCCAGACCCACAGACTCATGAGCAAATAAAACAGTTGTTCCAGCTTGGGCAATACGGCAAGACCTTGTTTCTGCGAATAGTAACAAAAATTAGCCAGGCATAGTAGGCCCAGCTACTTGGATGGCTGAGGTGGGATGATCACTTGCGGTCAGGAGTTAGAGTCTGGAGTGAGCTGCGATTGAACCACTGCCCTCAACCCTGGGTAACAGAGCAAGACTCTGTCCCTGAATAAATAAAAAATAAAATAAATTGTTATTTTTAAACGATTATCTTTAGATGTAGTCTGTTATGCAGCAATAGATGATTGATTAAATGACAGTTCTCTAAATACTTAAAATTGAGATTTACAAACTCTTAAAACTTTCTAGAGGTTGAGGAAAAAAAGGCAGGTAGGTGGCTCAGGTGAGGTGGCTCACTCCCGTAGTCCCCACACTTTGAGAGGCTGAGGTGGGGGATCACTTGAGGTCAGGAGTTCGAGACCAGCCTGGGCAACATGGTGAAACCCCATCTCTATTAAAAATATAAAAATTAGCCAGGCATAGTGGCACATGCCTATAATACCAGCTACTCGGAGGGCTGAGGCATGAAAATTGCTTGAACCCAGGAGGTGGAGGTTGCAGTAAGCTGTGATGGTGCCACTGCACTCCAGCCTGGGTGACAAAGGGCACTCCAGCCTGGGCGGCAAAGCAAGACTCTATATAAAAAACAAACAAAACAGGTAGAATGTAGAATGTTAACTGAAAGAACATAAGGAAGTTTTTTTAAGGTCTTTTTGAAAAAGCTTTATAGATGCAGTTACAAACTGTTTCAGCTGCAGGTGCTCCTGTCATGAAGAGTGATTTCTTTATAAGTTAGTTAATGTGTAACTTTGACAAAAGCAGTCACTGCAGTACTTATCTAATTCTACTTGCTGTCATGTAAATGAGCAATTTCAAGTAAGCTATGAGTAAGAATGTGCAGTATTAAAAACTGGGCACTTTGCTATGGCACTCCTAGACTGTAGATACAATCTGTATGAAGTACACCTGATATATTTGTATAACAATAGAAGTATTTATGTGCATACATTCTTAGATCTAAGAGCAAAACAAACTTATCTAAGCCCAGAAGAGAGTTTTAAGCAAGTCAAAATTATCATTAGAATTATAAATATGACTTGCAGTTAAGCGTTGCAGCTTATGTCTGTAGTCCCAGCACTTTGAACGGCCGAGGTGGGTGGATCTCTTGAGGCCAGGAGTTCCAAACTAGCCTGAGAAACATGGCGAAACCCAATCTCTACTAAAAATACAAAAATTAGCCAGGCATGGTGGGCGCGCCTGTAATCCCAGATGCTCAGGAGGCTGAGGCAGAGGAATCTCTTGAATCCTGGACGGGAAGGCTACAGTGAACTGAGATTGTGCCACTGCACTCTAGCCTGGGCGACAGAGCAAAACTCTGTCTCAAAAAATAAAAATTATAAATATGACTTGCAATAGTGGTATTGAATTTTTAAAAAGTTAGCTACCCAGTGCTACCAAGTTTGCCAGCATTTTGACAGTGGCATTATGGAAACACTGCTAACAGTTTTGTTGACATCAGTGTATGTATATATTGTTATTCTTTTTGGAGACAGAGTTTCACTCTTACTGCCCAGGCTGGGGTGCAATGGTGCAATCTTGGCTCACTGCAACCTCCACCTCCTGGGTTCAAGTGATTCTCCTGTCTCAGCCTCCCAAGTACCTGGGACTACAGGCATGCACCACCATGCCTGGCTAATTTTTTTGTGTTTAATAGAGACAGGATTTCACCATGTTGGTCAGGCTGGTCTTGAACTCCTGACCTCAGGTGATCCACCTACCTCGGCCTCCCAAAGTTCTGGGATTACAGGCGTGAACCACCGCACCTTGCCAATATATGTAATTTTTTAATGTGCAAGATTGGGATAGTATTTTCTTTGAAAAAAGACAATTTTAGCAGGTGACATAAGATAAAATACTAGCTATATTAGGTACCTGTTTACTAGAAATTACATAAAAGCATTGTTAGTAAAAGAAATCAAATGAAGCCAGTAATGATAACTAAATACTAAGGGGGAAAAAAGAATAGTTTATACGAGAAATATGATTAGCATAGGGCATTTAATTCTATAATGTAACTTGTAAGAGGAGAAGAGTGATATATCTATAGAAAATAGGAGGAGAACAAAGTGACTTTTTATAAAAATAGACTCATGAACATGGAATGAGGAAAAGGCCTAAAAATTAGTCTACTGGGTTTCTATTTTTGGCAATATTTTGAACCAGATAATCTAAAAACTTTCCTACCAATAATCATCTAGAAATGCTGGATAAAATGTAGCAAACACAATTTTTTTTTTTTTTGTGGACGGGGACGAAGTCTTGCTCTGTCACCTAGGCTGGAGTGCAGTGATACGATCTCAGTCCACTGTGGGCTCCACCTCCCGGGTTCAAGCAATTCTCTTGCCTCACCCTCCTGCATAGCTGGAATTACAGGTACACACCACCACATCAGGCTAATTTTTGTATTTTTAGTAGAGATGGGGTTTTATCATGTTGGCTAGGCTGGTCTTGAACTCCTGACCTCAAATGATCCACCCACCTCGGCCTCCCAAAGTGCTGGGATTACAGGCGTGAGCCACCGCACTCGGTCAGATTTGAGTTTTAAAGGTTCCTAAAGGCAGCGGACAAGGCTTTGGTGGAACTGGAACTACAACCTCCACCCAAATAAGCACCCTCAAGGAGTTACACCTTAGGGAAAATGTTCAGAAAAATCTGTCCATCCAGTGTAGGGAGATGACAAGGAAGCTTATGTGTCTTATTCTCGGTCCTAGGTGGAAAAACTCCCCCTCTACATTTGTCACAATATGATTTTAATCTCAGTTATAAATTAAGCAAGTTCTGGGCATCTAATGTGCACCATGGCTGCTGAGGGATGTGTTAATTAATTTGATTGTGATAATCATTTTATATCGTATACATACATCAAATCATCATGTTATATGCCTTGAATATGCATGCACAATCTATATTTGTTGTTGCTGTTTGTGTTTTGTGTTTTTTTTCCCCCAGACAGGGTCTCTCTCTGTCACTCAGATTGTAGTGCCATGGTGAGATCTCAGCTCACTGCAACCTCTGCCTCTTGGGTTCAGGCGATCCTCCCACCTCAACCTCCCAAGTAGCTGAGACTACAGGTGCCCACCACTATGCTCAGCTAATTTAATTTTTTTTTTTTTTTGCCTGGGTACAGTGGCTCATGCCTGTAATCCCAGCACTTTGGGAGGCCGAGGAGGGTGGATCACTTGAGGCCAGGAGTTCAAGACCAACCTGGCCAACATGGCAAAACCCTGTCTCTATTAAAAATAGAAAAATTAGCCAGGCATGATGGCACATGCCTGTAATCCCAGCTACTCGGAAGGCTGAGGCATAAGAATTGCTTGAACCCAAGAGCCAAAGATTGCAGTGAGCCAAGATCACACCACTGCACTTCAGCCTGGATGACAAAGCAAGGTCTCACTATATTGCCCAGGCTGGTCTGAAACTCCTGGGCTCAAGCAATCCTTCTGCCTCAGCCTCCCAAAGTACTGGCATTACAAGCGTGAGCTACCAAACCCAGACAATCTTTATTTGTTTATTAATATTTTAGAATGAGAAAACAAGACTATATTTACATAGGTTTGGAGTTAAAATTTACACTGTGGAATCCCCAAGCCAAGAAATTAACTAAACACAAACTCAGGAATGACAAAGCTTCAGCCTAGATATATGGGATTCCCACAGATAGAGATCTATATGTTTGAAATTAGGAAGCACACAAGGAAACACTCCACCATGAGCAAGAGACAGGAGAAATAAACAACATCAGATCTCTATTACTTCAGATAACTGGTTTATAAACGACTCATTTAAAACAAATGGGTTGACACTGATAGAGTCGTAAATAAACTAATAGATAAACATGAGAAAAAAAATCACAACTCTTAAAATCTATAAGGCACTTTTGAGAAAGAAACTAGAATACTTTTATTTTGGTAAGTGAATTGTGTCTTTCTTACCATTGTCATTGGAACCAAATATTCAACATGAGACTGCACCCACGTGCTTGTGTATTGTCTCGAAGCGGTAAAATTTCCCGATGGGTCACTCAGTATCACTGGTTCAGCAAAAAAAATGATCGACAACCGCAAGGTGCCACCCACTGTGACACATTGCCCTGTGGATATAGCAGGTAAAGGAGACAGACGCTCCTTTTGTCTGCATGGAGAATTGCAGACAAAACGGACATTGAAAATGCATGGACCAGGGTGAAGAAAAGTCAAGGAAGACCCTGGGGAAGTGATATTCAATGGAGACTTGAAGAATGAGTAGAAGTTAGCCTGGTGATGAGGGAGCAGAGAAAGTTGTTCAGGCAAAGAAGAGAGCGTGTTGGAAGATCCAGATTCAACACAGGCTGGTGCATTTGAGTGTCTAAAGACCAACAAGGCTGAATGAAGAGAGCCTGTGGGGACGTAGGATGTATGTGTAGATCGTCACAGTGCAAGGCTTTGCGGGCTGGATTTGAACATCCTTGTATGTTAGGCTGAGCGGTTTAGATTTGAGTCTATCCTGTAGGCAACAGACAAGGGGAAAATTTGGGATAGGAAAAGTTGTTGCGCTTTTTTGTTGTTATTTTTTAGAGACAGGGTCTTGCTCTGTACCCCATCCTGGAGTGCAGTGGGGAGATCATTGCCCACTGCAGCCTCAAATTCTTGGCCTCAAGTGATCCTCTCACCTCAGCCTCTTGAGTAACTGGGACTACAGGCATGCACCACCACGCCCAGCTGTTTTTAAAAAAGGTTTTGTAGAGACAGGGTCTCCCTAAGTTGCCCAGGTTGGTCTGAAACTCCTGGCCTTGAGTAAGCCTCCCGCCTGGGCTTCCCAAAACGCTGGGATTATAGGTGTGAGCCACTGCACCTGGCCCAGATGATGTAGTAAGAGGGAGACCTACCAGTCTTCAAGGTTATTGTAACCAGGATTTAAACTGCAAAAGCAAGTTTCTGCTCTGCAAATTTTGGGGGAAAACACTTGAAACAATTTTTGATGAGCATCAATGGGGGAATGAAACAGTTAAAAGGAAGCAAGCTTGGAACTAGATCCACTGTACATTCCTAAATGGAAAAACGAGAGCACACTCCCATTTCTAAACAGTGGAAACAGACCAGACACTGTGCACAACTGTAATCCCAGCTACCCAGGAGGCAGACGCTGGAGAATCGCTTGAGCCCAGGAGGCAGAGGTTGTAGTGAGCCGAGATTGTGCCGCTGCACTCCAGCCTGGGGGGCAGAGCAACACTCTGTCTAAAAAAAAAAATTCATGTCAAGAAATTGCAGTGTAGCTTTCTTATTTAGAAGCATGGCAATAAGTACCAGGTCAAAAGGTATAAGATTTGAGGGTGGCTGCCTCTGGGGGGTGGGACATGAAAGATAGGCGGGGGAAGGGTAGGATTGAAGGATCTTTTAAATAATGCACTTTGCAACCACGTGACTATTACTATTATTTGAGACGGAGTTTCTCTCTTGTTGCCAGGCTGGAGTGCAATGGTGCGATCTTAGCTTACTGCGACCTCCACCTCCCGAGTTCAAGTGATTCTCCTGCCTCGGCCTCCCAGTAGCTGGGATTACAGGCGTTCACCAGCTACTTTTTGTGTTTTCAGTAGAGACGGTTTCACCATGTTGGCCAGGATGGTCTTGATATCTTGACTTCATGATCTGCCCGCCTTGGCCTCCCAAAATGCTGGGATTCCAGACGTGAGCCACTATGCCTGGCCTGTATTTTGTATTTTTAACGGACCTCAGGTGACTTGCCGCCTCGGCCTCCCAAAGTGTTGGGATTATAGGTGTGAGCCACCACACTCAGCCAGTAACCATGTTATTTTGAATCAATCATTTAATACTTCGAAGATAGTAATATATACTATATTTGACTACAGTAATGAGTTAGTAAATAACATATATATGTTTATATATTTAGAGACAAGATCTCACTCTATCACCCGGGCTAGAGTGCAGTAGCATGAACACAGCTCACAGCAGCCTCCACCTCCCGGGCTTAGGTGAAAAGTAATTCTCCCATTTTAGCCTCCTAAGTAGCAGGGACTATAGGCAGGTGCCACTACTCCTGGCTATTTTTTTTTTTTAATATATATTTTTTGTAGAGATGGAGTTTTGCCATGTTGTTCAGACTGGTCTCAAACTCCTGAGCTCAGGTAATCCACCTGCCTTGGCCTCCCAAAGTGTTGGGATTACAGGCATTAGTCATTGCACCTGGCCAATAATATTTTCAAATTTAAAAAATTAATGAAAACTTGCTTTCGCGCATGTTTACCAATTGTTAGAATATTCTCAGGAAATCAAAGATTTGACAAAATGTTCTCAGCACAATGGTCAAGCATGTAGACATTGGACTCTTGACAGCTTGTTTTTAGCCTCAACTCTGCCATATGCTGTGTGACCATGGACAAGTCACTTAACTTCTCCAAGCCTTCTTTTTTATTTTTATTTTTTGTCTGTAGAATGCAGATAACAATAGTCATATTGTTATAACAATGTCATAGGAATGTTTTGCGAATTAAATTAGATAAAAATAACAATACTGGGCCGGGCACGGTGGCTCACGTTGTAATCCCAGCACTTTGGGAGGCTGAGGCAGGTGGATCACAAGGTCAAGAGATCGAGACCATCCTGGCCAAGATGGCGAAACTCCGTCTCTAAAACAAATAAATAAATAAATAACAATACCTAATTAATTTCACAAAGCACTTTATACATGTTATTTTATTTTATTTTATTTTTCTGAGACAGAGTCTCATTTTGTCACCCAGGCTGGAGTGCAGTGGCGTGATCTCAGCTCACTGCAACCTCTGACCCCCGAGTTCAAGTGATTTTCCTTACTCAGCCTCCTGAATAGCTGGGATTACAGGCACCCACTACCATGCCCAGCTAATTTTTGTATTTTTAGTAGAGACAGGGTTTTGCTATGTTGGGCAGGCTAGTCTTGAACTCCTGGCCTCAAGTGATCTGCCCACCTTGGCCTCCCAAAGTGCTGGATTATAGACGTGAGCCACCCTGCCCAGCCTTATACATATTATGTTATTAAATCCTCATAATCTGTCAGCTTTGTGAAGAGCATAGTTATCACAGTGTCTAGTTGTTTAATTATTAACTGTTTAATAAACATTAGCAGTATTCTGTTTGTATTTTTATGGAAATAAAATGAATAGGAGATACAGTGAAAAAAGACAAACAAACCCAGTAACATTCTGCTTATTTCAAGACCTTATTTCCAATATCATCCATTCTCTTTTTTTTCTTTTTTTTTGTTTTTTGAGATGGAGTTTCACTCTTGTTGCCCAGGCTGGAGTGCAATGGCACGATCTCGGCTCAACACAACCTCCACCTCCTGAGTTTAAGTGATTCTCCTGCCTCAGCCGCCCAAGTAGGTGGGATTACAGGCATGTGCCACCATGCCCAGCTAATTTTGTATTTTTAGTAGAGACGGGGTTTCTCCATGTTGGTCAGGTTGGTCTCGAACTCATGACTTCAGGTGATTCACCGGCCTTGGCCTCCCAAAGTGCTGGGTTTACAGGTGTGAGCCACCGTGCCCAGCCATATTATCCATTTTCTTATTGCACATAGTGTTGAACCTACAATTAGAAGAAAAATATTCCCAGATCATCAACTTTCTGTTCAAAAGTAACACTCTTTGGTGTAGTATCAATTTTAAAAAAATTATAGTAAAGTATACTTGATATGAAATTTATCATTTTAGGCTGGGTGTGGTAGCTCAAGCCTCTAATTCCAGCACTTAGGGAGACCAAGGTGGGTGAATCGCCTGGGGTCAGGAGTTCATGACCAGCCTGGCCACCATGGTGAAGCCTGTCTCTGCTAAAAATATAAAAATTAGCCGGGCCTGGTGGTGGGCCCCTGTGATCCCAGCTACTTGGGAGGCTGAGGCAGGAGAATCACTTGAACCCTGGAGGCAGAGGTTGAAGTGATCTGAGATTGTGCCATGCACTCCAGCCTGAGCAACAGAGCGAGACTCTGTCTAAATAACAACAAAAAAGAAATTTACCGTTTTAACCATGTTATTGTTTATTTATTTATAATTTCAACTTTTATTTTAGATTTAGAGGTACATGTGCAAATTGGTTACGTGAATATATCGTGCGATGCTGAGGTTTGGGGCACAAACAATCCCATCCCCCACAGGGTGAGCATAATAGCTAATGGTAGTTTTTCAGCCCTCACCCTCCTCTCTCGCCTCCTCCCTCCTCTTCATGTCTATGTGTGTTCATTTAGCTCCTGCTTATATGGGAGAACCTGCAGTTTTCTGTTCCTACATGAATTCACTTAGGATAATGATCTCCTCCAGCTGCTTCCATATCGCTGCAAAGAACATGACTTTTTTTTTTTTTTTTTTTTTTTTTT
>PVKP010039706.1:0-19962 GCA_004027715.1 Plecturocebus donacophilus
AAAAAAAAAAAAAAAAAGAAAAAAGAAAAAACTGCATCTATTCTGAGAATAAGCCCAGAGTAGTCTGCTAGAAGATGAGAGATCAGCCTTTAATCACCTCATTACAGATGCGTGAGTGAACCCAGGGAAGACCAGAAGAACTGCCCAGCCAACCACGGACATGTGAGCATTAATAAAACTCTCAGTGTTTGAAGTGACTGAATTTTGAGATGATTTGTTATGTAGCACTATTGAGGCCAGGAGTTAGAGACCAGCTTAGGCAACATGGTGAAACCCAGTCAGTACCTGATACAGAAAAAAAAAAAATTAATGATAACAAAACAACATGTAAGAGAGACACTGTAATGTTAGAATGTTACCTATGGAAGAAGGTGAATGGGAAATGGAGAAAAAAAAACAGAATAAACAGGTGATTTTTGTGGAATAATGACGATACTATGTAATGAATTATTAATTCAACCCTATGCACTTAAAATAGGTGCAATTAACTAATTTAACCCTATGCAACTAAAATAAATAAATAAGAATGGGGCCCCAAAATAATCATGTATTAAGAAGTTATTTGGGGGTGAAGCAAGAAGCATGGGTTGAATTATGTCCTTCACAAAATTCCTATGTTAAAATCATAATCCCCAGTACCTCAGAATGTGGTGTTATTTGGAAACAGGGCCATTGAAGATGTAATTAGTTTTAATAATGTTATTAGGGTGGGCCCTAGCCCAATATGACTGGTGTCCTTTTTTAAAGGGGAAATTTGGCCAAAGGGACGCACACTCAGGGACAAGGCCATTTGAAGGTGAAAGCATATCAGAGTATGCTTGCATAAGCCAAGGAGGGCCAACGATTTCCAGTAAACCACCAGGAAACCTGGGCCTGGTGGCGTGTGCCTGTAGTCCCAGCTACTCAGAAGGCTGAGGTGGGAGGATCGCTTGAGCCCAGGAGTTCTGGGCTGTAGTGTGCTATGCCAATCGCGTGTCTGCATTAAGTTCGGCATGAATATGGTGGCCTCCCGGGAGTGGGGGGCCACCAGGTTGCCTAAGGAGGAGTGAACCGGCCCAGGTCAGAAAGGGAGCAGGTCAAAACTCCGGTGCTGATCAGTAATGGGATCGTGCCCGTGAATAGCCACTGCACTCCAGCCTGAGCAACATAGCAAGAACCCGTCTCAAAAAACAAAAACAAAAACAGAAAAAACCCATACACCAGGAAAGCTAGGAATAGATTCTTCTTCAAACCCTTCAGAAGGAACCAACCCTAGGCCAGGCAGAGTGGCTCACGCCTGTAATCTCAGCACTTTGGGAGTCCAAGGCGGGTGGATTACTTGAGGTTAAGAGTTCGAGACCAGCCTGGCCAACATGGTAAAACCCCAACTTTACTAAAAATAAAAAAATTAGCTGGTCGTGGTGGTGTGCTCCTGTAATCAGGCAGGAGAACTGCTTGAACCTGGGAGGCGGAGGTTACAGTGAGCTGAGATTATGCCATTGGGTGACAGAGCAAGACAGTCTCAAAAAAAAAAAAAAAAGGAACCAACTCAAAAAATTTTTTTAATAAAGAAATATTCATATTCAAGATACAAATATAATTCTCATCAAGATGGCATTATGTGGACTGGATCAAACTAAGTAACAATATTTTGGGAGCTGAGCCATTTAGCACAAATTCCTCTACTGACTGTTTTCACTTAAATAGTCAAACCCATAATCCCCACATCTCTCTGGTCACAAAGGCACTAAAATGACTAAAGTGGTTTAACCTGAGGAATAGGAGTTTAGGCTAAAATTAATGATTAGCAACTCCTTGTACATATAATGGAAAGTTAATGATTAGCAACTACAGAAATTTACAAGCTGACAATCAACATTTGCTTTTGCTTATGCTGTCCATCACTTTCTAGGTCCTGGGAGCTCCTTTAAGTTAACACCTACCTCAAGGAGACCCCAGGTTAGAGAAGGACAAGGAATTTCTTAGTAGCTGATTTTCTGCTGATATCTATGCCTTCTTCATACCCCTATCCCCATTATGTCAAGGCAAGCTTATTAACTTATTAAGTTGTTGCCTAACTGTACATGATATTTCCATACCTTCCATACTTTTCTCCTGTTCCTCCTCCAATGAAAGGCTGATTTGTGAATCCTCATAACTTGGTTCTTCACCAGAGAACTCCGTGGTTTCTGAATACTCGAAGTCCTCTTCACCATCATATCCAGCGCGCTCTGGGTCATCATAATCTTCCTCTTCCACAGTGGCTTCTGAATCTTCAGGGGAGTCAACAGATCCTAGATATTCCTCTTTTCCTAAGTATAAAGAATCATTTAGCTCCTCATATCTCTGTCCATCCTTTCTATATGTAATAGTTGCTGGAACTTCATATCCAACTTTCTCTTTTATTATTATTATTTTTTTCTTTTTTTTTTTTTTTTTGTCCTCCTTTCTTTCTAAAGAAGAACATATCCAACTTTCTCAACTGCATATGGTAATGTGACTTCTGGTGTGTCATATTCCTTCTCATTCTCCCTGGTGGGCAAAGCCGTTTCCCTATAACTAGTTTTCCTGTCCCTGAAAAACTCAGAGGTTTACAAATCCAAGTGTTCCTTCTCATTGAAGGACACTGTGATCTCAGGAGCCTCAGGCTTTTTTCCAGGAGAAAAAGCATCTTCTGAATTCTTGCTTGCCCCCATATATTGAAGAGGTACTACATTCTCATGTTTTAAACCTTCTGCAAATAACAGAAAAAAATGGTTTTTCCCAATTAATAAAAAGAAACTGTATAATAACTGAAGTTCCTGAGGCCTCAAAGCATCATCCCTCTTCTTTATTTCACTGGAGGTTAGGAATACCTAATACCTTCTATATAACTTGTATGTCAACAAATCAACCTTCAGAACTTTCTTTTTCCCACTAAAAAAAAAATCAGATCACATCATTGTCTTGTTTAAAGTTTGAGACCTTCCTAGAAACCTTATAGAATAAGTGAGTAAAACAGACAATTTGAATCGTATGAACAGTGTTTACTTGTGAACTTATTGTGACTGACAATAGACTCAGGTTTCCTGGGGCCAATGCTAATGAAACCTGATCACAAATAATTTCTAATCAGTAAGCAAATGGCTCTAATTTGGAATAGTGTGCTTTAGAAATAATAGAAAAAACATATGAGTCTTGTCCTACATTAGATATCATTAACGTGCACTTTTTTTTGTATACCTAGGTAGCAAACCTGCACGTTCTGCACATGTACCCTAGAACTTAAAGTATAATAAATAAATTTTAAAAAGAAAAGAAAATTAAAAAAAAAACAAAAACACATTCACCTTTTTTTTTATCTGAGCCTCTACCTCTCTAACATCGCTTAAAATAATTTTGAATTTTATTTTTTAGAGTCCTAGAAAAGGAGCTACACCTGTCCCTAGTAGTAATTTCCAGAATTACTAAACAACTGGAAGAATTGCTCTTTCATGGGCTACTAGTTATCTTTGAACCATTTAAGAATTAGCACTTGAATTGCTCCAGAAAACAGCTGCTGCTGGCATTCTTATCACCAAAAAAATGAAACTACTGATCTACCATCTATGTGTTAAAAATTATTTTCCTTTTATTTTCAAAATGGTTATACTAAGTGAAAGATACAGCTTGTGGTCTTGGTTGGCACTGTTAACATCTGTGAATTCACCTACTTGAAAAACAAATTCTGGATTGTGTTATTGTTATTATTATTTTCCTTCCAACTGTGAGATTTCAGCATGTCACTGCCAGAATAATGAGCAGTTTATGTTAATGTTAAAACAACTGCAAGTTTTGAGCACAGTCTGAAAAACAAATTATCAATTTCTTAAACCAATAAGATGTTAAATTTCAGAAATGTTTTAAATCCCAGACAGTTTTTCAGTCTCTCATATTTCAATAAAAATTATTTCTGGAGAAAAGACTAACAAAAACAAAAGGCAACAATTTTCCTTCTTTTTTTTTTTTTCTTTTTCAGAAAGTCTGCACCCCCCCCCACCCCAAAAAGTATACAAGGTCAACTTACCATGCCTTAAGCCGCAGACGGCAGCTGACTGTGGAAAAGTACTATGTAAACACTTGAGAAAATGCTCACAGGTCACCTCTCCCTTTTTCTGTACCAAAATTAGCAGCTTTCGACTTTTCTTCAGGAGATCTGTAACATTCTCCAGAGCTTCATACTCTTCTTCAGAAATCAGCCTCCGAGAGGTTAATGTGTCTAAAATAGAATCAGGATCATGTTGGAGGATTTCAAGCAACTTTTTTCGTTCTCTTTCTATGATCTCTGAGGGAGTACGCTCAGTAGCCATTGTTCCTGTTTCCTTTAAACCAGGAAATGGATTATGGAATCATCCTGAGAATAAGTAAAAGTTGAAAAAAAAAAGACAAAGAGCAATTCTATTTGGCTAAGCTTTAACATGCCAATGATGCCTAGTTTTGGCGAGTGCAGATACAAGCACAGTTGGGAACCTGGCCCTTAGCACTCTCTCATCTGGGCTCCCTGTGGATTATTTATGTGCTCTTTTGAAGACTTGTAAATTCTCACCGTGACTCAGACCCAGGGTCATCTCCTCCAAGAAGTCGCTCTTGAATTTCAGGCTGGACTAGGTATTCCCAGCCTGGAGCACTATACTATGATGACAAGAATGTAAATTATTAATTGATTTTTGGCGGCCAATCTGGCAATATGCAGCAATAAATAAATACAGTTGAAGACAGATAAAAATAAAACTTAATATCCTTCAATCCAGGAATTCCAGTTCTAAGAAATTATCTTAAGGAAATAAGCAAATGTCTAAAGATTTATATATAAGAATCTGCATTACAACATTGTTTATGATAGTAGAAAATTGAAAATAACCAACACTGGGGGTTTAGGGAATAAATACTGACATGTCGACAGTGAAATACCAAAGAACTGTTAAAGAGGATAAAGTGCGGCTGGGCACGGTGGCTCATGCCTGTAATTACAGCACTTTGGGAGGCCGAGGTGGGTGGATCAACTGAGGTCGGGAGTTCGAGACCAGCCTGACCAACATGAAGAAACCCCATCTCTACTAAAAATACAAAATTAGCTGGGCGTGGTGGCACATGCCTGTAATCCCAGCTACTCAGAAAGCTGAGGCAGGAGAATTGCTTGAACCCAGTGGGGAGGAGCTTGCAGTGAGCAGAGATCGTGCCATTGCACTCCAGCCTGGGCAACAAGAACGAAACTCCATCTCAAAAAATCAAAGGATAAAGTGCACCTCGACATATTGACAAGTAATGATATCAATAATATATTGCTATGGAAACAGCAAGTTATAGATCTCATTTTTTTAAATTAATGTGTATATAGTATACATACATAATATGTTTATGCAGATATACATTATATTTTAAAGAAGACAGTCAAGAGATATCTCAAATTTTAACACTGGTTATCTCTGGGAATATGATGACAGGGGGATTTATACTTCCACTTTAAACATTACTATTTAATATTTTACATTTTTGTTTTTATTATTATTGTTTATTTTAATAAAATTATCTAGTTGGTCTTTACTGCTTCATAGTTCACAAGAACCTGAAAGCAATCTGCATAACTAGCAACAGGATACTGGATGAACAAATTTTGATAGTTCTTATAACATAACATTATATGGCATTCAAAAAGAATGAACTTCAGTGACCCACAATATAGAGAAATCATAACAATAGTAAGCAAAAACTGTAAACTCCAAAAGATTATATATAGTATGACACTCTTTTTAAAAGTTGAAAATAAACACACACATACATTTAGGAATATACATGAAGTCATGAAAATTTTATAAAACAAAAAGCAAAGAATGATGAATATGAAATCCAGAATGATGGTTATGTCACATAAGGGGAGCTTGGGAATAGGATGGGATTGGGGAGGAGATCCTGGATAGCCTACAACGTAGGAGCTGGGCTTATAGGGGCTTACTATATTGTTAAAGGTAAATAGCTAATATGTAAATAAAAGCAGAACATGTATGAACCAATGCTATTAGGAACCAAGAATAATGAGTAATATAATTCTGGTGTCTCTAGGGTTAAAAAAGAATTTTAAAATCCAGGCTGGACGAGGTCGCTCACATCTGTAATTGCAGCACTTCGGGAGTCACAGAGAGGAGGAATAAATTATAATTATTGAAGGTGATGTTTATGTTAGTTTGATTGAATCATTCCATACTGCATACATATAAAATTACTGTATACCCCATAATTATATATAATTGGTAAATATTTAAGAACTCTTACCTAATATTAATTTTTAATATCATATGAGGATTTTTTTAAAAGCATAGGCTAGAGTAACTTACTACAACCTTTGTGATGTTTTAAAGACAAAAGTCAACAGTAATTTCTGTATTGTAGAAATAAAAAGAGGCAGGTCTCTGTGCTGAGTCCAGGTGGTCAAGAGACTTGATTGTATCAGAACCACGGATGCAGAACTTAACATAGTTTCTGTCACTGCCAAAAAGCAAAATGTCAGTGGGTGAATACCTAGGCTAACAACCTTACAGCATCCGTTTCAGATGTTGATCTAGTCCTGGTTGGGTGTGGTGGCTCACACCTGTAATTCTAGAACTTTGGGAGGCTGAGGCAGTGGGCAGCGGTGGGGGGGTGATCACTGGAGGTCAGGAGTTTGAGACCAGGCCCTGTCTCTACTAAAAATATAAAATATTAGCTGGTCATGGTGGTGTCCGGCCGTAGTTCTGGCTACTTGGGAGGCTGAGGCACAAGAATCACTTGAACTGGCCAGGTTCTGTGGCTCACGCCTGTAATTACAGCACTTTGGGAGTCCAAGGCGGGTGGATCACCCGAGGTCAGGAGTTCCACACCAGCCCAGCCAACCTGGTGAAACCCTGTCTCTACTTAAAAAAACAAAAAATTAGCTGGGTGTGGTGGCAGGCACCTGAAATCCCACCTACTTAATAGGCTGAGGCAAGGAGAATCACTTGAACCTAGGAGGTGGAGGTTGCAGTTAGCAGAGATCATGCCATTGCACTTCAGCCTGGGCAATCGAGCGAGACTCTTTCTCAAAAAAAAAAAAAAAAAAAAAGGCCGGCTGTGGTGGCTCACGCCTGTAATCCAAGCACTTTGGAGGCCAAGGTGGGCTGATCAACTGAGGTTGGGAGTTCAAGACCAGCCTGACCGACATGGTGAAACCCTGTTTTTACAAAAAAAAAAAAAAAATCACCTGAACCTGGGAGGTGGAGGTTGCAGTGAGCCGAGATGGCATCACTGTACTTCAGCCGGGGTGACAGAGTGAGACCCCATCTCAAAAAGTAAGTTGATATAGTCTCTAGTCCTGACCTAAACCCAGCAATTGTATAGAAACTTGGAGGGTCTGACTAGCCTTCATAAACCTCTGGAAAGACAAGGGTTTACCCCACCAGGGCAAAATTTACATGGTTTTACATATACCAAAAAGAACCACCTCACACTAGAGAGAGGAGGAAAAATAATTCTTTCTCCTGTCTTTGATTCTGGCAATGTCTGGAGTAAATACACTGACAGAATGCCTGTCACACTGCTTGGCTCCTTAACGGCTAATACCTGTCCTACCCTTTCTACACTGACTTCATTTTTCATAGCCCCCATGGTAGGCAAAATAATGGCTGCTTCCAAAGATGACAATGTACTAATCCTCTCAACCTGTGAATAAATTAGGTTATGTGGCAAAGGACAATTATAATTGTAGAGGAAATTAAGGTTGCTAATTAGCTGAACTTGAGATAAGGAAGTAATCTGAGTGGAGCCCAAACCAAGGAGTTTGGGCAGTAATCATAAGGGGCCTTACAAGTAGAGGGGAGGCTGGGCGTGGTGGCTCACATCTGTAATCCAAGCACTTTGGAGGCCAAGGTGGGCAGATCACCTGAGGTCAGGAGTTCAAGACCAGCCTGACTAACAGGGTGAAACCCTGTCTTTAAATTAGAAAAAAAAAAAAAAAAAAAAAGTAGGAGAGGGGAGTCGGGAGGGAGGGAGCAAAAGAATAAATAAAATAAATAAAGTAGGAGAGGGGTGACAGGGCACCCCAGCACTTTGCAAGACCAAAGCAGGGTTCAGGAGTTCAAGACCAGCCTGGACAACATAGTGCAACCTTGTCTCTACCACAAATAAAAACTCAAAAAAAGGAAAATGAGTAAGAAGTATGCTGAATAGAGAGTAATGCAATGTGAGAAAGACTATAGTAGTCTCCCCTCATCCAAGGTTTCCCTTTACAGGATTTCAGGGTTTGTTACCCCATGGTCAACGTGTTTTAAAAATAGGTGAGTACAGGACAATATTTTGAGAAAAAGAGACAGACCACATTCACTTAACTTTTAGTACAGTATACTGTTATGATTGTCCTATTTTACTAGCTGTTGTTAATCTTGTATGGTGCCTAATTCATAAATTTAACTTCATCACAGGTATACATTTACAGCAAAAACAGTATATATAGGGTTTGGGACTGTGGTTTCAGGCATCCACTGAGGGTGGATGCTATCTGTGGTTTCGGGCATCCACTGAGGGTGTTGGAACTTAAACCCCACAGAAAGGGGGACGCCTACAGTATCACTGGTTTAAGATGCAAGTAAACAATTAACCAAGGAGTCTGGGCAGTCTCTAGAAGCTGAGAAAGGAAACAGATTCTCTTTTCTAGAGCCTCCAAGAAACGAAAGCAGCTCTGGCAACCTTTTATTTTTAGTTGTTTGAGACAGAGTCGTAGTCACCCAGGCTGGAGCGTAATAGCGCAATCTCAGTTTACTGCAACCACCGCCTCCAGGGTTCAAGCGATCTCTCCACCTCAACCTCCTGAAGAGCTGGGATTGCAGGCGCTTGCCACCACGCCTGGCTAATTTTTTGTATTTTTTTTTGTAGAGACAGGGTCTCCCTATTGTTGCCCAGACTGGTTCCAACTCCTGGACTGAAGAGATCCGCCCGCCTCAGCCTCCCAAAGTGCTAGGATGACAGGCATAAGCCGCCGCGCCCGGCCTGCGGAAACCATATTGAACAAGTTCCATGTGTGTTTCCTGGGCACAATGAAATATGGGATCAGATAATTTGCCTCTGATTTACTACAGTTAAAAAAAAAAATCACTATTTGCCTCCTTTCCCTTTACATTCTAAGCTCCAGCTCCATGCCTCCGTCAGGGAGTCAGGGCCAGCCAAAAGCTTCCAGGGTCGGAATAAGGAGGCCACTAGAGAAGCTGCTTTCTCCTGAATGGGGATGATCCCAGGCGCACACGGTTAATACACGCCGGGGAGCGCTCAGTTCGTGCGGGTAACCCTGAACAGGGCCAGCCCTGCATTCCAGGTTCTCCATGTGCCTTGAGGACTGGAATCCACAGTACGGCAACAGAGCTGAACGCTAACGCGCGAGACCGATAAGCGGTAGCGGCAGCTGCCGCAGGAGAAGTAGTATCCCAAGCGAGCCCGAAAAGGACTCACCTATCCGGTCGCTAGCAAGCTGGGAGTCCCGCCCACCTTTCCGGTACTGAAACGTGATTGGCCCCCGTGGCATCGCATCCTCCTCTTGACCCCACCGACTCTGCGGCGACGGACGCTTGAGAATGCTGCACCGCGCTCCGCAGGAAGTACTTCCCTCGGCGGAAACTTCTGAGCGTGATATCGCGGAAGTGCCTTCTCTTCCGGTCTTTCTGGTCTCGGTCGCAGAAGCAAGATGGTGAGTTGTTATCTGGGTGTCTGTGGATCGCTTTCCATCCTCGTCCTTTCTGCGTTTCTGTCTGCTGTCCTTGCGGGGCCGGCAAGATTTCGGATAAGGGGAACTGGTGGGCAGGAAAGAGGCATGCGGTGGCCCTCAAGAGCCAGGATAACGGCTGCTAACTGGTGCCTGGGGGACCGAGCCCGCCTTAATTGTGGAGCTGAAGCCGTACTATGTCCCTTGCTTCGGTGCAACCTTTGGGGTTGTTTCACAGCTGTAACCTTAGTTGGGAGCTGAGGGAGCGAGTTTGGGAGTGTTTGGCTCTGTAACAATGAAAGAATTCATTGGTGATGTTGACTGGCAGGAGTCTTTAAAGATCAGGTATTATTTCAGAATATTGCAACTCTTGCGGAGGGCTTTAGGTAACGTGAAATGCTGGTAATGGTCTCTGACTTGGCATTTTTCGAAAGTTTGGAGGATTCTCCCACAGTTTCGACCTTTGTGATTGCCTTTAGATTTTATCAGTAATTGATTTCCCGGAGAACTCGGGTAAATGTAGAAATTGCCAGGTTTCAGAATTATTTATTCCTTTAATGGGCAGACGAAGGGAACGTCATCGTTTGGGAAGCGTCGCAATAAGACGCACACGTTGTGCCGCCGCTGTGGCTCTAAGGCCTACCACCTTCAGAAATCGACCTGTGGCAAATGTGGCTACCCCGCCAAGCGCAAGAGAAAGTGTAAGTAACGTTTTTCGGGCCAACTGTGTTAGCTTTTGTTTGTATTGCACTTAAGTAGGGGCATGCGTTTGAACTTTATTTGGTGCCTAACTTAAAACTCGTGCACCCGTATGGCTGTGAGCTGGTGTAAAACTCGTGTATTAATTAACAATACCTACCAAGTGTGTGTGGGGGAAACCACTTGAAATCTTTTTTCAACTTATATTTTAGATAACTGGAGTGCCAAGGCTAAAAGACGAAATACCACTGGGACTGGTCGAATGAGGCACCTAAAAATTGTATACCGCAGATTCAGGTACAGTTTGTATGTTCGATCATAATTGGTCCTATGGGCTTGAATGAAACCCTTGTGTTTGTAAAACGATAACTATCCTGATGGTTACTGGGGATGAGATGTTGGAAGCTTTTTGTTTTGTTTTGTTGAGATAGGGTCTCACTATGTTGCCCAGGCTTGAGTGCAGTGGCACAATCACAGCTCACTGCAGGCTCAGTCTCCCCAGGCTCAGGTGATCTCACCTCAGTCGCCCGAGTATCCAGGACTACGGGTGTGCGCCACCACGTGCCCAGCTGATTTTTGTGTTTATTGTAAAGAATGGAATTTTGCCAAGTTACCCAGGATGATTTCGGAACTCCTGGTCTCAAGTGATCTGCCTGACCAAAGTGCTGGGATTACCAGCGTGAGCTACCATTCCAGGCTAGATCTTGAAAGCTTTTATCTTCTGTCACTGTAACCTTGAGATCAGTTAGTTTGGATTTTATTAGTTTTTCACTAAATAGTAATATAAGTTACCTGGAACATTGTTTGAGCTGGGGTCCCAAAATGTTGGTATTAGGAATACCTGTTTAATTGGTATCAAATTTGTCAAGACAGTAGTGAATAAGCTCTGTAGTCAGGCTTGGTTCAACCTTCAGTATTGTGGCTGTGGGCAAGAATGCTGTAGAAAACAGCCCTGGTTGCTGTTGTTGCCTTACACTTGTTATTCAAGAGTCTTGTTCTTAGAGTTAGAAATGCACTCTCAGCTTAAGAGTAGTTTCTAAGAGATTAACCCATCTGAGATTCAGAATGATGCAGACTTAACTTTAAAGCTGGTATTCCTTACTATGTTCTATTTCAGCAATTCTCTGATGTTGATATTTTGGGCTGGATAAGTCTTTGTGGTGGGATTGTCCAGTGCAAAATTGAGTATTTTGCAGAATCCCTACCCTCCACCCACTCAGTCCAATTTTAAAAGATAAGGCAGTTCAGGGCTTTGCAGAGACCTTTAGGTATATTCATGTGTTGAAGTGACTTTCTTTGCACTTAGGGTCATAGATTTCTGTGGGCTTAATGTTGAGTGGTCTGTTAGTACAATATAGAGTTAAGAGCTTGAAGTGAAGCCAGGCTTTAAGTTACTTAACTTTTCTGTGCCTTGATTCACTCATCTTAAAAGGAGGATAGTTGACCTTTTTTTAGAGTAGATATAGATGTTAAATAAGTTAAAATGCAAAGCTCTTAGTAGTTTGAAAATGTCTTCCATTAAACATGCTCATTGTTTTTTATTGGTGAAAACAGTTGGCATCTATTCTCATAGCATAGGGAACCATTTTCACAAATATCTGTGATCTCTTGCCAAGTAAGAGTAAAATACTGGCCCAATGACTAGTATAGTCAAAAAAGTTTTTGAGCTTTTATTGGAATTGGGATTAATGTATCTGAAAATGGTTATCTCTAAGCAAAGTGAAATAAAGAATTGCAGCTTATCAGTGATGTTGTAAAAATAAATGTCTGAACATATGAATGCTATTGATTTCAGCATTTAACTGAGATAAGCACATTGAAATCTGTTTAACAAAAATTAAAATTGATGTATCAACGTGCTAAAGTAAATTGTTCTTGTTTTTGACATGCAGGCATGGATTCCGTGAAGGAACAACACCTAAACCCAAGAGGGCAGCTGTTGCAGCATCCAGTTCATCTTAAGAATTTCAAGAATTAGTCACGCAATAAATGTTCTGGTTTTAAAAATACATATCTGGTGTGTGCTAAGGTACTTTTAATCAATTCGGCTTGTAGTATCAGTGAAGTACTATAGGTTTGGGGGCTGGGCCAGCTTAATATTTACTTTATGTGACTGTTTTGGAGTATTTACTTTTGGACTGGGGTTGTAACATTGTTTAAGGCAATGAGAAGCAGAATGCTAGGGTTCCTTGAAGCAGAGGGCACTAGAAGACAATATAGCAGATTAGAATAGCACAGCTCATGTGGCACAGATGGGTATTAAAGACGTTCTAGTAAACTTGAAAGAGCATGGTGTTTACCTTTAGTAGCATGTTCCATCTGCTATACTCATGACTTATGGGGGTGATTATTAGTCACATGGGATTACCAGTGAAAACATAAAGGGTGGGAGTTAGGTGACTTAAGTTTTTCAAAAGATATTTTCCTAGTATCTGTAATGCTCACTTGGCACATCTGGCTTGTGGGCTGTGTGTAAGGTGACTGGCTAAGTGAAAAAAGCTTGCTAGGTGTGAGTCAACTTCAGAATAAGTAGGTTTGAGGAAAAAGGGCTGGATGCAAGTAAGGATTGAGCAGGAAATAAAGGAAAAGCAGGTATAAATCCTGAGATTTGTAGACTAAAGGCAAGGATGTGGGACTACTTGGTTGACTTTTTAGCCCTCAACTTTGTAATTGTTGGGTGTTTCTATGTTAAAGCACTGAAGCTAACTGTTATGCCTTCTCAGTTTTGGTGGTTTATTGACAGGGTTGGGTTTTTTGGAAATGAAGAGACAGCTGGACTGCTGAGTGAGAGGGGCAGGGGCAGTTGAAGGGAAGATGAAAGCCAGAACAGCTGCATAAATTAGTGATGTAGCCAAGTCATGCTATTTAAATTAAAATTCTCCACTGTGTTTAGGATAACATCTGAGGTTCTTAACCTGGCCTTGGAAGGGAATCACTTTTACTTGCAACCTGGCATGGCTTTATAACATGCTAGCTAATTGCTACCCCTCCTCCTGTGTTTTAACTCCTAATTTACCCTTCAGGTCTCAGCTTCTGAACATTCACTTGTAAAGAAACTTGTGATTAAATCTCTCTTGTGCTTCCTCCCAAAATGTGAGACTGTATTTTAAAGATGTATTGTTAGAGTCCAGTTGCTGTTCGTTGGCTTTCTTCTTTTGAGATAGTGCAGTGGCACAATCCCAGCTCACTGTAGCCTCTACTTCCCGAGCTCAGGTCAGGTGATCCTCCTGCCTCAGCCTTCTGAGTAGCTGGGACTGCAGATACACACCACCACACCTGGCTGATTTTTGTGTTTTTTTCTAGAGATGGAGTTTTGCCAAGTTGCCCAGGGCTCCATTTGCCTACCTCAGCCTCCCAAAGTACTAAAGGCATGAGTCACGCACCTGGGCCAGTTGTCATTTATTAATGTCACTTTACTAAAACAACTGTCTGTTCACATGTAAACTGGAGGACGAATTAGTGACTTTCATTGGCTTGTGAACAGTGGATAAGTTATTTTCCAGTGACCACAACCTAAAGTTAGTAATAATTAGGCTCAGGATTATGAGATTGCTTTTGACTTACAAAAGCAGCAATTTTGTTACATTTAAGCTTGATAAAACAGTCTACTGACTTAAGATCCTTTCTAACCTAATCTTCCATTATTACCAATGTTTGATTCCTGAGTGATGGGGGACCCACTAAAATAGGTGAGAAACCCAGTATGGAAAAAATACCAGACATTGAGGGGGGTTGGCACTGAACCCAAGAAAGCTGTTGGCAGTCACAGTATGTTAATCACAGACCCAGGGAGAAGCAATGGGAAAGAGGGGTGGGTTAGCACTTTTATAATAGGGTACGGACAGGTGTACTCAGTTGTACTTGGTGAATTCTAGATGACAGAACGTTTGTGTTCCTAGGTCTCATGTATATGATGTGTTCCTAAAAATCACAGACGGGGTTTAGGCAATGGGTCCCAATCCAACAAAAGATGTTGGTTTAGTGCCACACTTGTTGTATTGAGACAGGAACCAGTAGGCCTGACAAAACAGCTGTTGGGTCCTGAGTTGCTGTGGAATTTATATTTCTTAGGCAGAGTGCACATAAGATCAGATGGGCTACAGAAGTAAGACTTGGAATTTTGAGTGTTTCGTGTCCTGTGAGTTGTTTTAATTGGCTCTTTGAGCCCCTGCTATATATGTTATTTGATTTGGCACATCAAATTGTTGTCTTAATTTTTTGTCCATGATACATGAGTTTCATCTGTCCCATTTATTTTTTACCTTCTATGGCAGAATTAGGTATTTTCACGTAAGCAAATTTGCATTATTTTAGGCTCTGAAATTATATGAAAGATTGGGAAATGTCCCCATTACATCGCCAAACTTTCAAGTAAAGCCAGCCTATTGAAGATTAAATGATGACTTAAAAGATAGGTATAATGTAAAGCTGGTGAAGTTTGACCAGTTTTGGCTTTAGAAGTCCAGTGAAAGTACCATGACCTCCATATACTATACAGCCCCACTTAACCACTGTATCCTCCTGCCATGCAGAGGGGTAAGTTGTTTAAAAACAACCCTTGAACTTAATGACTCCAATTTTCAAGTGAAATAAGCAGTAGATCTTGCATTCAAATTCTAGTCATGTTACCACCCTGTTCTTCCAGCTTGGTTCATCTGCCATTGCACTGATCTTTCCAGTAGCGTACCATTTTTGTAACCTATGTTATTGTAACCTATGTTGTGTTCTATACATTTCTTTTTTTTTTTAATACTTTAAAAAAAAATTAGAGATGGAGTTTCACTATGTTGTCCAGGCTGGTCTTGGACTTTTGGGTTCAAGTGATCCTCTCATCTCGGCCTCCTAAAGTGCTGGGGTTACAGGCACAAGGCACTACACCCCACCTGCTGTCTGGATCTCTATCTTAAACAGCACTTAGTCCTGCCTTAAGTTATAGTTATGTATAGATACCCTCTATACTTTAAAAACCTTTTATCTTTTTTGCAGTATTATGTGTAGGTGTGCAAAAACAAGTTTATTTTTCCTAAGTACCCAATGTGCTTTTCAACTCTCCACAGCCCCTGCTTCCCTCCCACAAAGTCAGGTTGATTTGCCCCCAACTGTCAAAGCAGGGTACCTGTTTCTCCATGTAACTGGCTATGTTCTGTAAAGTTAAAAAAATACAAAGGCCAATAAGGTTGAGTCTGTGGCATTGAAAACCTTTGGGAACCGTACCTTAATTGTATCTCCCTAACTGTGCCCTGTGCCCTGCACTTCATAAACAGTAAGTAGTAAAGTAAAGGTTTTTTAGTTTACTGAATGAATTCAGTAAATTAGAGGTCTTACCTCTAATTGAGACACAGATGTTTATATATTGTATGCTATCATGGATAAATGCACTGGTTGCTGTGAGAGCATTGGAAAGGAGTTTGTCACTCAGTAGGTGAAGGGAGGCTAAGATTTAAGCTGAGCCAGGGAGGATTTAAAGGAATCATGATGAGAAAGGATATAAGTGGCTTTGCCAGCAATGAAACCAGTCAGAGCAGGGAATAACTATGGAACTGCAGCTACCGTGGTTGTCAGGTTAGAAGGAGGGTGTTGGGGTATGTAGACTGGTAAGAAGAGAAGGAAAAGCAGTGATCAGATTATGAAGGATTTGTCTTGACAAATTGTTGAGGATTTCAAGCAGAATGTTAGGAATAGTTATTTTAGCAAGATTAATGTGGAAAGTGTTTAGTGTGCATGTGATGAGTCTTGAAGCTGGAAAACTAGGAACCAGTTCTTAAATAGTTGATGTGAAAGTCTGACACAGAATAAGGCAGTGGCTGTGGGTCTGTTGGGGAGATCTCTACAGAGAACATCTAAAACTTTTTTTCCTCCCTATTGCTTTGAGCAAAAACATCTAAAACTTGAATGTACAAGTGAGTAGCTAACTTCCAAGCCCCTGTTTGTGTATAATTTTCTGTATCTCATAAGGTGTGTTAGGATTACGTGAGATAATACATGTAACAGTAATAGCATTGTGTCATAATAAAGCAGCCTCGGGGAGAGGTGTCTGGGGATATCTTAGGTTTCTGGACAAAAGGAAGGAGGTGGTTGCTCCACTGAAATACAGAACGATAAGGAATATAGAAAGGTAATGAGGGGAAAGTAGTAAAGTTGGATTTTGTTGACATGCCTGTGGGGACATCAGGAGGAAGTGTCTAGGAAGCAGTTGAGTTGGAAAGTCAAGACTGGATATCTACATTTAGAAGTAACAATTGTAGGGCCAGGCGCGGTGGCTCACGCCTGTAATCGTAGCACTTTGGGAGGCCGAGGTGGGTGGATCACCTGAGGTCAGGAGTTCAAGACCAGCCTGGCCATCATGGTGAAACCCCATCTTAAAAAAAAAAAAATTAATGACAATTAAATTTCAACAAACATTTTGATGGAGACAAATATTCTAACAATATCTCACTCCAAAATTCAAGTAAACAATATCCCAGTATTATGGGGGGGGGCGCCTTTAGGAGGTGGTGAGGTCATGAGTGCTCCTCCCCATGAATGCAAATAAGGACTTTATAAAACAGGCTTCACACACAGTTTGGCCCTGTTTGCCCTAAGGCCTTCTATCACATAAGGAAATAGCATTTGTCCCCTTTTGTCTTTCTATCCCTTCCACCATGTGAGGACACAGCATTTGTAAGGATGCAGCATTCAAGGCACCATCCTGGAAGCAGAAATGGCCCTCACTAGACACTGAATCTGCCTACACCTTGATCTTGGACTTCCCATCTTCTAGAACTGTGAGAAGTAGATTTCTGTTGTATGCAATTGATATAGTTTAAATATATAATATTGTTTGAATGTATGTCTCCACCGAATTTCATGTTGAACAGTAATCCCCAATGGTGGAGGTGGGGCCAGGTGGTAGGTGTTTGGGTCATGAGGGGTGGATCCCTCATGGCTTGGTGCCATCCTCTAGATGGTGAATTCTCATGAGATCTGGTCGTTTAAAAATGTGTGGCACCTCCCACCACTCTTTCTTGGCCCCTGTTGTACCATGTAAGATTCTTGCTTCCACTTTGCCTTCCACCATGAATAAAAGCTCCTTGAGGCCTCCCCAGAAGCTGAGCAGATGTTGCCATGTTTCCTGTACACCCTGCAGAACTATGAGCCAATGAAACCTCTTTTCTTTATAAGTTACCAAGTCTCGGGTGTTTCTTTATAGAAATGCAAGAATAGCCTAACAGAACAATCTACCCAGTTTATGGTATTTTGTTATAGCAGCCCAGACAGACAGTTTTATAACTTGCCTTAGTGGTTAATCAGCATGTGATTAATCCACTCCTGATGAAAACTTGTTTGAACTTTGGTTTGCTAATGATCAAAAATATAATTGTCAAACAGGCAGAATATTCCTGACACACACTTTTCTCAACTCTAAAAGGTTATCTTATTTTTGTTTTTTTAAGGAAGCACCTTTCTGTAGCTTACATGAACTAAAAAAGTATGGAATCTTTAACACAGAGCTAGTAGCTAAGGCACATTGTTTGAGATCAGACATACTGCCTTAGAACACAGCCCCACATAGCTTGATTGATTACATGATACAGTTGATACAGGTGGGCCTGGGTCTGAAACTAAACCTAATTCCTAAGAGGAAATTTTGGGAAACATCGGACCAGCATTCCCAACTTTAAATGTGCACTATCACAAAGACACAATGTCTTACCCATGGAAATTTGTTGCTGATATTTTATATTTTATTTTCTATTTGAAACAGAACCTTGCTCTGTTGCCCAGGCTGGAGCGTAGTGGTGTAATCTCAGCTCACTGGAACCTCCGCCTCCCAGGTTCATGCGATTCTACTGTCTCAGCCTCCCGAGTAGCTGGGACTACAGGCGTGTACCACCACACCTGGCTAATTTTTTGCATTTTTAGTAGAGATGGGGTTTCACTGTGTAGGCAAATGGTCTCAATCTCCTGACCTTATGATCTGCCCATCTCGGCCTACCAAAGTTCTGGGATTACAGGCGTGAGCCACCACACCTGGCTGCTGTATCATTTATAATACAAGAAAGTAGAGCAGTTGGATGTGGTGGCTCATGCCTGTAATGTCAAAACTGTGGGAGGTCAAGGTAGACAGATTGCTTGAGCCCAGAAGCTCAAGACCAGCCTGGGCAATATGGCGAAACCCATCTCCACAAAAAATAAAATATTTAGCCAGGCATCGTAGCACAGACCTGTAACAGGATGGCTGAAGTGGGAGGACTGCTTGAGCCCAGGAGGTTGTAGAGGCTGCAGCTGTGAGCATGGCACTGCACTCCAGCCTGGGTGACAGAGTGAAATTCTGTCTCCAAAATAAGAAAAAGAAAAAGTAGAAAAGTAGAAACAACTGGCCTGGCATGGTGGCTCATGCCTGTAATCCCAGCACTTTGGGGGACCAAGGTGGGTGGATCACTAGAGGCCAGGCGTTCAAGACTGGCCTACCCAACATGGTGAAAACTGCCATCTCTACTAAAAATACAAAAAATTAGCTAGGGTTTGTAGTGGGCGCCTATAATCCCAGCTACTTGGAAGACTGAGGCAGGAGAATCACTTGAGCCCGGGGGTGAGCCGAGATTACACCATTGCACTCCAGCCTGGGCAACAAGAGTGAAATGTGAAACACCATCTCAAAAAAAAACAACAAACAAAAGTAGAAACAACTAAATCCCCTACATAGAAGTTGAGGTTGAGTTAAATAAATTATGGCACATCTTGACAATGGAATAGTAAAGCAGCTCTTAGAACAAACAAATGAAAACAACCAAGGCTTTACTATAAAGCTATAGTAGTCAAGATAGTGAGTACTGGTGTAAGAATAAATACATAGATCAGTGAAACATAATGGCGGCCAGATGTAGGCTCACACATATATGGTCAATTGATTTTTGACAAAGATGCTAAGGTAATTCAAGAAAGAATAATCTTTCCAGCAGATGGTGTTGGAACAACTGGACATCCATATGCAAAAAATAAAAAGTCTTCATTCTGAGACTTAAATAAAATAATAAATAAATAGAATCTCTGCATGGAGCTGCAGGTGAACAGAAAAAACTTTTAATAAAATTAAAAGATTCTCAAACCTTGCTTTGTACCACCAAGTAAGGAGGAACAGAGATACAAATGTAAAACTTAAAATTCTAAAAACCTGTAAGAAAAACAGAAGAAAATCTTTGTGACTTTGGGTTAGGCAGAGATTTCTTAGATATGACATAAAAAGCACAATCTGTTTTTTAAAATGATACATTGGGCTTTATCAACACTAAACCCACTGTTTTTCAAAAGACACCATAAAATAAAAAGACAAATTTGGAGAAAATATATACATACATATATAATAAGCAACTTATATTCCGAAGAACTAGATTTAACAAAAAATTTTTATTATATTTTAAGTTCTGGGGTACATGTGCAGATTGTGCAGGTTTGTTACATAAGTATACACGTGCCATGGTGGTTTGCTGCATCCATCCCCCCGCCATCTACATTAGGTATGTCTCCTAATGTTAGCCCTCCCCAATTCCCCCCACCCACTGATATACCTCCTCTACCCTCCCCAC
>PVKP010039707.1:0-19964 GCA_004027715.1 Plecturocebus donacophilus
GGATGTTGGCACCACTGCCCAGGCTGCCACGCCTGCCAGGGCTCACTCGTGCGTCTTCCTGCTTCACCATGCTTTCAGATGTTGGTTTTCCTTCAATCCAGCCCACGTGGCTATGGGCAGCAGCTGCATCTCCACAAATCGGCAGAGAGGGAGCGGGCAGGGTGGGCGCACACCAGCACCCGGCCAGCCCCCAGCAGGCTTCCTTTGAGCTCATGTCCTCGCTGCAGGGGAGGGGTTGGAGGGGAGTCGGGAGGAGTCTGCCGTCTGCTGCTGGGCGGCCTCCATCCCTGCAAACAGCTCGAGATGTGAGGCGCGTCCCAGGAGCTCGCCTTCAGCTGCAGCGGTAGCTGAGGGCGAGGCTTGTTATTTTTGCCCCGTTGACTGGTGAGACGTCCACAGAGCGGTCTTGTGCCTGCTGCAGGCCGCACGGGTGGGAAGTCCGGACCCCAGCAGGGCCGGCCTCGGAGCCTCCGTCTGGGTCACTGCCCCAGGGCACCCTGGCCTCGTGTAAACAAACGGCAGAACCAGGAAGTAAGCGGAGGGTCTGGGGTCACATCCAACTCTCCGAAGGACAGAATCCCAGTCGCCGGGGGTGCCTGGCCTCAGTGACCTCAGTGCGTCGGGGCCGGAGAGCTCAGCTGACCTGTCCCTTGCAGGGCTGGATCCTAAGACCGTGGAGAGGAGGGGCTGCTCCAAATCCGGTGGTACTGAGGGTGGGGCCCCCGAGTCCCCCACCACACCCCCCGCCGGGAGCCAGAGCCAGGCAAAGTTCTCTTCACGGGGGGCCCTGGGCCCCAGGGAGCAGACCCCTGGGAGTGTGGGCCTGGGAGGCCGGATGGGTGGTGGGCAGACCGCAGAGTGCCAGGACTCACACCCCGACTTGCCAGCTGCACCTGCCCTGGACGGAGTGTAGGGGTGCCCTGCAGGGGGCTGAAGGCAGGAGAGGGTGGTGGGCACCGGGACGATTCAGCAGTGGGGGAGCAGGACAGGCTCAAGAGGCGTCCGGGAGGCCAAGGCGGGGGAGGGTGCCAGCTGCGGGGTGGCGGGGGAGGTGCCTGGCAGGGTGGGGCCGCCCGTGAGGCCTGGCCGGGTGTGCGGGGCTGAGCACTGGGGGGCACCAGCGTCCTCAGCACTGACGTGGGTGGAGCCAGGCTGGAGTCGCAGGCGCGGGCCCGGCTCTCACCACCCAGTGGCCACGTCCCAGTGCCCAGCAGGGCCCCGGGCACCTCACACCTGGAGGGCAACGGCCTCCACAGAGCTTGGTGGCGACCCGAGTGGCGCGGGCTCCAGGGCCACAGAGAAACAGCCTCAGCCTCTCTCCTCTCTTGCCGCAGTGCCCTCACTTCAGCCCATTTGCTGACGAGCTCACTGACTACGAGACCAAGAATATCCTGGCCATGCCCATCATGAATGGCAAAGACGTCGTGGCGGTGATCATGGCGGTGAACAAGCTTGACGGCCCGTGTTTCACCAGCGAAGATGAAGACGTGAGTGCCAGGGTGGGGGGTCTGCTCCTCTCATGCCCGTCTGCCCGAGTGTTCTGTGCTGCCCGCCTGCCCGTCTGCCCACCTGCCCGGGTGTTCGCTGCTGCCCGCATGCCCACCGGCCCGTGCCCGTGTGTTCTGTGCTTCCCGCATGCCCGCCTGCCCATCTGCCTGCCTGCCCGCATGTTCTGTGCTGCGCGTCCGCTGGGCTTGGCTCCACATGCTCACCTGCACATTGCTGTGCTCCTGTGTGTCTGTGCACATGTGTGTGTGTGTGTGTGTGAGAGAGAGAGAGACAGAGCTCACCCAGGTGTCTGCCCTGCACACCTGAGCTTGTGCCAGTCCATGTCTGTGCCTGCTGGGCACAGTTTCTTGGTGTTTCCGGGCAGCTCAGGTGGGCACGTTTCTCCTGCCCACGGGGACACATGTCTGAAAACTGGAATTTTAACTCCAGTTGTTGCAATTCCTGTTTCAGGTGTTCTCGAAGTACCTGAATTTTGCCACATTGAACCTGAAGATCTATCACCTGAACTACCTCCACAACTGTGAGACGCGCCGTGGCCAGGTACCCGCATGTTGGGCACGGCTCTGCCCGAGTGGGCCAGGCTCCCTCCGCCCGTCTCTCTGCCTGCACAGAGGGGGCGGTGACAGGCGGCGTTGCTCCTGGGTGGGCATTGCTCCGGGGACAGGCGGGTCCGTGACTTCCGTGGCTGTGCTGAGCTGCAATGGCCAGACACCGTCTGCCACTTGCGTGCAACCTGGCCAGAGTGGGTGTGAGGCACCTGCAGGCGGGGAAAGGGTCATCCTTCCTGGAAGCTGTCCCCAACCTCCTTGGGAGGAGCTGGCACGAGTGATAAGTGAGCAGTGGAGCAGAGAGCATGGAGGCTCGGCAGGAGGGGCTCCCGGCAGGTCCGGCGCTGGCTGAGATGCTGGCAGGGGGGCCTGAGGACCCGATGGAGTCAGGTGTGCCGGGGTACATGGGAAAACACGGTGGGGTGACCTCCAGGGCAGGTGGTCCTCCTGTCTAAGACCTGGGCTCAGGGGAGACCTGGATGGACGGTGAGTGGGCCGGGGAGGGAGGCTCTGCGTTGGGGCTGGGAAGCCGTCCACACGGTGGCCTCGGGGCTGAGCCACAAAGAACGGGGAAGATGACCGGCCGCCTCCCACCGTCCCCACGTGTTGTCCTGTCTGCGGCGGCTGCCTGGCCCTGACCACCCGCTGCAAGCTCGTTGAACGCGGCAAGAGGCTGAGGTCTTTATCTCAGCGTCTGGAGGGAGGCTGGGTTTAGGGGCCTCCTCCTGGCTCCAGGGCTGCCTCGGGGGCAGTCGGGAAAGGCGGTCAGGGCGCCTGGCATCCAGCCATCCAGCCAGGAGGACCCGTGCTAAAATCCCCTTTGAGGGGTGCCTCAGGCCCAGCCCAGGCAGGCCTCCCTCAGGCCAGGACCGTGGGGATCGGGGACCAGGGCAGCTGCGTCTGTAATTTATCTGGAATTCTTTTGCACGAGACATTTGTCTCTTCCTCCCCATTTACTAAGTTATTCAGCCGTCTATTTATGTCAGTCTGGACTTATGAGTATTGCATGCTTAGGTTATAATTCCATATGATTTTGTTTGCTCCTTGCTCACATGCGTCCAGCTTTGGCACTGGGAGCTCTTTCACTTGGCTTCTGTGCCGTTTTTACATGACCCCATCACTGTGGGGTTTTGGTTTGGGTTTTTTTGTTTGTTGTTTGTTTGGAGATAGAGTCTCGCTCTGTTGCCTAGACTGGAGCGCAGTGCGGCAATCCAGCTCACGACAACCTCCGCCTCCCAGGTTCAAATGACTCTCCCCCCTCAGCCTCCTGAGCAGCTGGGATTACAGGCTCCCGCCACCACGCCTGGCTAATTCTTGTATTTTTAGTAGACACGGGCTTTCACCATGTTGGCCAGGCTGGTCTTGAACTCCTGACCTCAGCTGATCCACCCACCTTGGCCTCCCACAGTGCTGGGATTCCAGGTGTGAGCCTCCACCTGGCCTGGCTTGGTTTCAAATTCGTGGTGCTCAGCACTGCAGGATGCCACCGGCTCATTGCGTATTTCCTGCCCTGATCCCGCCCTCAACCACTTCTCCAAGGAGCCCGGTTCCTTCTGCCGGAACGCAGTACGGGAGCCGTGGCCTGGGGGCCGGCCGTGCCGGTTGCAGGGGTCGCTGCTTCTGGGCCCTCTCGGCCGGCAGAGCGAGAGGCAGCTGCTCCCCGCCAGCCCTCACATGTCCCTTGCACGTCCCTCGAGTGTGCACAGAGCTGCAGGTGTTCCTGCAGGTGGCCACTGTGCTCGAGCTGATGGCTCCAGCCCTGGTCCATGACAGCACAGCTCAGTCTGGCTTCTTCCTCTCACTGATAAGTGAATTCCCACCCACCAGCGGACGCCTGGGAGCCCGCCTCCACCCGTGCACTCAATTGTCTGAGTCCAGTGCTGGCGAACAGCCAAGTCAGGATTGTTCACCACACCCCATGGAGAACGGTATGGCTGAGTAGGATATGGTGTTTGCTCTGTTCCTTCCCGCCAGTGACGAGAGAGTTCCTGCTGCTCGGCACCCTCACCAGCACCTGCTGGAATTGTCTGATGGGCGTGTGGCCGCGTCTCACTACTGTTGTAATTCATAATCCGCTAATCACAGGTGACGTCACATGTCTTTTCATTTGCGTATTTGCCGTCTGTATGTCTTCATCTTTGGTGAGGTGTCTGTTCAGATCTTTGGCCCTCTTTGATTGGGCTGTTTTCTTATCATTTAAAGAGTTTTCATTTTTATTTTATTTATTTATTTATTGGAGACAGGATCTCACTCTGTCCCCAGGCTGGAGTGCAATGGCACGATCTTGGCTCACTGCAACCTCCGCCTCCTGGGTTCAAGCGATTCCCCTGCCTGAGCCTCCCAAGGAGCTGGGATACAGGCGCCCGACACCACGTCTGGATCATTTTTTGTATTTTTAGTAGAGATAGGCTTTTGCCACGTCAGCCAGGCTGCTCTAGAACTCCTGACCTCAAAAGATCTGCCTGCCTTGGCCTCCCAAAGTGCTGAGATTACAGGTGCAAGCCACTGCACCCGACCAGAGTTTTAAATATATTTTCAATACAAGTCCTTTATCAGATATGTTTGTTTTGAGAGCTTCTTGCTGAGTTAGGGTCCCAGTGCCCACACGGCTGGCAGCCTTGCCCTAGCAGGTAATGGAGGGGGCTGGGCCCGGTGTTTGCCCTGCACCTTTCACAGGCTCTTCTTTCACCCGGTGGGCAGTCTGATGCCTGATTGTCCAACCCACAACAGTGCCCCTCACACAGGAAACCTGTTCATATCAGCAGGCGTCTGTGGCTGCGTCCGGCCCAGGTCATGCCTCCTGGCCATCGCTCCGGCACAGGCAGCCGAACACTCCGTTCCCTCCAGTGTCCCAGGGAAAAGCTGGCCTGGGGTAGCCCCCAGCTCTCCAGATGGAAGCACAGATTCACCCACCACTGCGATAGGAAACGTTCAGAGATTTTTACGAGAGCTCCCGGGCAGTAAGGCCTCATGATTCAGGAGGGCAGTTTTGCGTTTTGGGGGTGTATTCTTTTTTTCTTGAGACTCACTCTGCTGCCCAGGCTGGAGTGCAGTGTGCAATCATAGCTCACTGCAGCCTCAAATTCCCACACTCAAGAGATCCTCCTGCCTCCGCCTTCCACGCAGCCGCGACTACAGGTGTGCCCCACTACACCTGGCTAATTTTTTTTTTTTTTTTAGAGACAGAGTCTTGTGTTGCCCAGGACAGCAGGAGGGCAGTTCTGTGATGTTTTTCTGGGATCCACAGTTCACAGGAGGCAGGAATGGCAAATCAGGCAGAGCAGGGGCTCTGTAAGCAGCAAACATGAAGGGACACAGACCCGGTCCCTCAGGTTCGTGGGCGAATGTCTGAATGGCCTTTCCTAAAGGAAAAGGGAGAGATGGGGAGCCCAGGCTTCCAGGCAGGAGAGACACCTCTAAGGTCTCATGGCTGCCACTGGCTTGAGCCATTTAGGGGCAAAACTGGAAACTATCCAAGGTGACTAAGCCTTGCTTCTGGCATGAGAAAGTTAAACTTGTATTCAAAAGTGAAGCTGAGGCCAGGTGCGGTGGCTCACGCCTGTCATCCCAGCACTTTGGGCGGCCGAGGCAGGCAGATCACCTGAGGTCAGGAGTTCGAGACCAGCCTGGCCTACATGTTGAAACCCCGTCCCTACTAAAAATACAAAAAATAGCTGGGTGTGCTGGCACCTATAATCCCAGCCACTGGCTGAGGCCGAAGAATCACTTCAACCCAGGAGGCAGAGGTTACAGTGAGCTGAGATCACACCACTGCACTCCAGCCTGGGCAACCGTGACTCCGTCTCAAAAAATAAAAAAGAAAGAAAGAAAGAAAAGTGATCCTGAGCCCAGGAGCAGTGGCTCGCTGCTATAGGCCCAGCACTTTGCAAGCTGAGGTGGGAGAATCACTTGAGGCCAGTAATTTGAGACCAGCTTGAGCAATAAAGCGAGACCCCCATCTCCGAAGAAACAAGAAGAGCGATTTGCAAATATTTTTTACCAGGAAGTGACTTGTCTTTTAATTCACTTAACACTGTATTTTGCAAAATAGTTTTAGATTTTTTTATAATAAAGTTCAATTGGTTGGGTGTGGTAGCTCATGGGAGGCCAAGGTGGGCCGATCACCTGAGGTCAGGAGTTTGAGACTAGGCTGGCCAAGATGGTGAAACCCCATGTCTACTAAAAAAACAATACAAAAATTAGCCCGGTGTGGTGATGGGCATCTGTAATCCCAATTACTTGGGAGGCTGAGGCAGGAGAATTGCTCGAACCTGGGAGACGGAGGTTGCGGTGAGCGAGATCGCGCCATTGCACTCCAGCCTGGATGACAGAGTGAGACTTCGTCTTGAAGAAAAAACAGTCCAACTTACCATGTTTTTCCTTCACAGATTGTACTTTGTGTTGTATCTAAAAACTCATCACTAAACCCAAGGTGACCGAGATTTTCTCTCATTGCCTGCTAGAAGTCCTATAGGTCTGTATTTAAATGAGGTGTGTGCTTCATGTTGTGAACGGTATAAGCTGCATCTAGATTAATTTCTTTTTCTTTTTTTTTTGGCTGTAAAAGTCCAATTGATCTGGCACCATTGGTTGAAAAGGCCACTTTCTCTCCATTGTGTTGCTTTTGCTCTTTTGTCAAAGATCAACTGACTCTGTTGGCGTGAAACTATTCCTGGGCTCTCTATTCCGTTCCACTGAAGTGTGCATTCTTTCTTCCACAATACCAGACCGTCTTGATCGCCGTAGCTTTAGAGTAAGTCTTGAAGTTGGGAATGTCAGCGCTCGAATTGTCTTTCTCTTGCAGTGTTGTGCTACCCATCCAGGGTTTGTTGCCTTTCCATATAAACTTTAGAGGCAGTTTGTCAATATCCACAAAATAGCTTACTGGTATTGTAATTGACACTGTATTGGATCTGCAGATCGACTGGGCTCGGGGGCTCACACCTGCAATCCCAGCACTGTGGGAGGTGGAGGTGCGTAGATCACCTGAGGTCAGGCGTTTGAGACCAGCCTGGCCGACATGGTGAAACCTCATCTCTACCAAAAATACAAAGAAAATGAGCCGGTCATGGTGGCACAAGCCAGCAGTCGCAGCTACTCAGGAGGCTGGGGCAGAATTCTTGAATCCGGAAGCTGGAGGTTGCCGTGAGCCGAGATCATGCCGTTTCACTCCAGCCTGGGAACAAGAGTGAAACTCTTGTCTCAAAAGAAAAGAAATCTAGATCAAGTTGGGAAGAATTGCCGTCTTAGAAGTAATGTGTCTTCCCATCAGTAAACACAGAATATCTCTTCACTTATTTAGATCTTTGATTTCTTTCATCAGAATTTGGCAGTTTTTGCATACAGATCCGTAATTTTGCTAGATTTGTACCTACGTAGTTTATTTTTTCCATGGTAATGTAGGTGACATTGGGTTCTTAATTTCAAATTCCGGTTGTTATTGCTGTTATAAAGCAAAGCAACTGGCCTCTGTATGTTAGCTGTGTATCCTGGGCAGAAACAGGCGAGGGTGCAGTGGGTAGCCCAGGAGGCTGGCCTGGCTGAGCAGAGGGTCCCCGAGTGCCCGAGGCCTCACCTTCTCCTTGGTCGTGTCCAGGAGGCCCACATACCGTCAGATCCACACTTTTAAACGGAGGTCTGTTGGGCTGTGCAGCGGGGACAAGCCACCCGGCGTCCAGGCTCCTGCAGGACCCATGAGGCTGTGACCGCAGCGCCCCACACAGCCGTTAGAGCCACGCTTTTCAACCGAGGTCGTTGCTGGGGGTCCCTACGGCACCTGCCCCTCCCCACTGCTCCCCTCCCACCCTGGTCCTCACTGCACCGGGACCACAACTGCCCCAGGATCCCTTTGCCAGGACACTGTCCCCGTGGGTCCTAGCGCCCAACCTCCCTGCACCGCCCTCCCTCGCCCCGTGGCCCGCCCTCTGCTCTGGTGGCCCGTGCCCCTCACCTGTGGTTCCCTTCCTTATCTGGGGCTTCCTGCCCCCGGATTAGAAAGTAAAACCCGGCCAGGTGCAGTGGCTCAGGCCTATAGTCCCAGCACTTTGGGAGGCCGATGCAGGTGGGTCACCTGAGGTCAGGAGTTTGTTTGTAATAAATATATATATATACATATTTATTCTACAGGGGAACTGTAGACTGCCCTCGCCCTTGGCATTTTCACTGTTCCATACGAGGCTGCTTGTTTTTTTATTGCCAAAGCCAAATAAACGGGAGACTGTCATGCTCACACATGAACAGAATTTAGTCAAATGAAAAATTCTGGTCGTTTGGTGCTGACTTTCTCTTTCTTTCCTTTTTTGAGGTGGAGTCCCATACTATTGCCCAGCTGGAGTGCAATGGCACAGTCTCGGCTCACTCAGCCTCCACCTCCCGGGTGCAAGCGATCCTCCAGCCTCAGCCTCCCGAGTAGCTGGGACCACAGGCGCCCACCACCATGCTCAGCTAATTTTTGTATTTTTAGTAGAGACGGGGTTTACCCGTGTTGGCCAGGCTGCTCTCCAACTCCTGACCTCGTGATTCGCCCGCCTCGGCCTCCCAAAGGGCTGGGTGTGAGCCACGGTGCCCAGCCTTTCTCTTTTTCTCTTTTTAACTTTATTTTTTGAAAACCCCTGTAGACTTTTTGTGGGGAGCATTTTTGTTGCTCATTTTACGGATCTAAAGCTGAGTGATCTTTTTAAAAGAGTTTGAACTTGGCTTCCTCACCAGTACTATGTCTCCTTGCTTCTTTGATGTGATGGTTTTGAGATAGGTGAGAATCTAATAGATTTGTGGTTGAATTTGCTTCTCTTCTTATGAAGTCCGTCCTGTGGGCACAATAACATACTGTTGCTAGGAGTTGTTCGAGCTATTCTGGAGATTATTTGGTGAAGTATACTAAAAGCCTTAAAACCAGGTGTGTGCACTGTTGAACCAGTAAGCCACTTCTTTGACATCAGAAGACCTTAGAAGAAATAATGAGCCTTGCATAACACTTATGGGTGAAAGTATTCATTGCAATATCATGTATAATAAAAAATTGCCAATGTTATAGAGGAACAATTGGAAAATGGTTAAAGAAGTGCTGGTGCATTGTATGGTAGAATATTATGATATGTTTAAAGAATTGTATTTTCTGAGATTACTTGGAAACACGTTTGGTAATGTCAAGTGGGGGCATCCCAGACATTTATTTTAGAAATTTATCATCATAATTTTAGACATTTATCATCATCATTGTTCTGAGTGGAAGGCCATTCAGAGCGGCGAGAGGTTCTTATTCTGGTTATAATTTATGTGAGTAAAATTCTGCTAACCAATTAAAAGTGTGCACCCATGCTCAATATGTAGTCCTGGAAATAGCAGTTGAAACGTGTCTTCTCACAAGAGAAAAATGCAGGTTTAATGACACATTAGGTGAATTTAAACTTGAAGTCAGCTGCTGCAGATTGGAAAGACTTGTGTTTTAAATTCCGTGGACACTTTTAGGAAACTCAGAACTCACGAAACCATTGTTTACTGCCATGTACATGACAATCTTGAATGAGTGGTTTTTTAAAGTAAAGTATTAGAAAATGTGTAATAAAGATGTAAAATTTAAAAATGAACAAAGAACATATCTTTTGTTATTTTTACTTTCAGATTTTTGTTAAGGTATGTTCTAGGGAACAGATTGTGGTTTACGCTGCTGAATGCTCCACGTGACCTTGAGAAGAATGTGTATTATGCTGCTGTCGGATGAAGTAATTTATAGACGTCAACTATGCGCAGTTGAACAACAGTGTTGTTTATTTATTTATTTTGAGACGGATCTCACTCTGTTGCCCAGGCTGGGGTGCACTGGTGCCATCTCGGCTCACCGCAACCTCCATCTTGTGGATTCAGGTGACTCTCCCGCCTCAGCCTCCCGAGTAGCTGGGACTACAGGTGCACACCACCACGCCCAGCTAATTTTTGTACTTTTAGTAGAGACAGAGTTTCGGCATGTTGGCCAGGCTGGTCTCGAACCCCTGACCCCTGATGATCCATCGCCTTGGCCTCCCGCAGTGCTGGGGTCACAGGGCCGAACCAGCGCGCCCGGCCGGCAGTGTGGTCAGTCTGGTGACGTCCTGGTGCGTCCCTGCCTGCCGGACGCGCTCATCCTGGTATAAAGGTGGTAAGTCTCCAGCCGAGTGGTGGGTGCGTCTCTCCCGGCAGTCCTATCAGCTTCTGTTTCGTGTGTTCTGATGCTTTGTTATTAGATGTGTGAACGTTCGTGATGTTTGTCTTCACAGAGAGACAACCTCTTTATCATGTTGTCCCTTCCGCCAGTAATTTGCCTCGTTCTAAAGTCCTCGTTGTCTAAATTAATGCACCCACAGCTACCACAGTATCTTTTGACTAGTGTTAGCATAGGCTAGATTTCTTCATTCCCTACTTTTAAACTATGTGTGTCTTTACAATTAAAGTGGGTTTTTATAGACGACATATACAGGGTCGGGTCTTAGCTCTTTTTATCCGCTCTGAACGTCTGTCCAGGGGTGTGCTAGGCCATTCACATTTAAAGTGATTCTTGATCTAGTTGGATTAACATATACCATATTCTCAAGTGTTTTCTCTGTTGCGCTTATTCCTCATTATTTTGATCGTCCCCTCTTCCTTCTGCCTTCTCTGGCTTTAATCGAACACCTTGTCCCACTCTCTCCTCTCTTAGCTTATGGGTTATACTTGCTTTTCTGAAACATTTCAGCCTTGCCGCAGAATTTGCAATAATCACCTACGACCACTCAGCCCTCTTCCAAACAGCCTTCGACCGCTTCAGTGAGTGCGGCCGTCTCACACGACGTACCCACAGCGTCTCCCTTCCACCCTCACAAAGTCTCTGCCGTTCGCTCTACTTATCCACGTGCTATCGTCATGCAGTACACGGTTCCTGGTATTACTTTGAACCAATAGCTGTCTATCAGAGAAATCAAGACAAATAAAACATGTTACTTTGCTTCACTTTTTATTTTCTCTCTTCCTTTTTTCATGCAGGTGCAAGTTTCTGACCCAGCTCATTCCTCCTTTCCCAGGAATATTTCCTCCAGGGCCAGTCGCTGGCAACACATTTCCTGTTTCTGTTGGAGAACGTTGTTATTCCTCCTTCGCTTCTGAAGGATGGTTTTATGGACGTGGGCTGATAAGTTAGCGCGCTTTTCTCTCAACACTGGAAATGCTTCCCCTCGTTCTCCCCGCTCCTGATGAATGTTCCCAGCGACTTGTTCCAGCCACACCTGGTCAGCTGTTCCCCACCCCAGCTTCCCGCAAGATCTTCAGCTTGATCTTCTGCAGTTTGACTAGGACGTGCCTTAGGATCCATTTTTTTTTTTGGCATTTGTCTCTCTTGGCAGTCACTGAGCATCCTAGACGTGTGGTTTGGTGTCTGTCGATAATTTCTAGAAGTCTCAGCCGTTTTTACTTCAAACGTGTCTTCTCCTGGCTCTTTCTCTCCTCCGGCACCCGCCGTCCACGGGCGCCTTCTGTGCCCGTCTCTCTGCTCCACGCCCCCCGCGCGTGGCTCCCTCCGCCTTTCTGCTTTTCTGCTGGTGTCTCCGAGCTCCGTGGCCCGTCCTCAGACACGCCCGGCCGCCGACGGGCAGAAGCGTCCTTCATGTCCACCTCGCTGCTCCTGTCCTCCAGCGCGTCTTGTTCCTCCCCGGGCGTCCATCTCTTTGCTCACGTTGCCACCTGCTCAGGGGGGCCGCCTCCTTTTGCTAGTAGTGCCTTTAGCATATTGACCATAGTAATTTTGCCTTATTTTTAAATTTTTGGGAATTATCAGACTGGGAATTTAAAATTACTACGATCAGGCCGGGCGAAGTGGTTCACACCTGTAATCCTAGCACTTTGGGAGGCCGAGGCAGGCAGTTCACCTGAAACCAGGAGTTCGAGACCAGCCTGGCCAACATGGTGAAACCCCGTCTCTACTAAAAAAAATACAAAAAATTAGCTGGGTGCGGTGCATGCACCTATGATCCCAGCCACTCAGGAGGCTGAGGCCGGAGAATCGCTTGAACCCCGGAGGCGGAGGTCACAGTGAGCCAAGATCTGGCCACTGCACTCCGACCTGGGCGACAAGAGTGAAACTCCATCTAAAAACAAAATAGAAAGAAAGAAAGTAAGATCCAAGAGTCAGGCGTTTTGCTCGTTCTGTTGTCTGGTCAGCCCAGCCCTAAACCAGGCAGTAAGAGAATCACCAGCACTTAGGAACGCCTTGTTTCCAGCCTCTCACAGGCCCGTGCAGACCGGCTCCAGGTGGGTTCTAAGACACGACCTTCAGGTCTCCACGCAGGACGTTCGATTTTGCACGGGACATTCCCAATCCTGGGAAACGCAGTTTCTGGCCTTCCCCTCCAAACAGCCTGTTTAGGAATCCCGACTTGCACGAGGCACAGGTCTGCCTCCGGCTTGCTTTGAAAATAAAAGGGTATGATGAGCAAAGACAGGCCCCGCAGTCTGCCCAGCGCCTGTAGCTTGTCTCCCTCCTCCTCGAGCTGTGGACGGAAAGCTGGGCACTGGGATTAAAGCAGCCTCTGGGCGCTCACCCTCCCTCTGTCCAGGGAGACGGTCCCCGGCGCTCACCCTCCCTCTGTCCAGGGCCCTCACCACCCACTGCTCCCAAGTCAGGAACTACCTTCTGTCCCAGGCACCCTCCTGGCGGGAGGCCCCGTCCTTCCCTTTCAGAAAAGCCTCTCGGAGGCCGGTCAGAACCAGTAGAAGCCACAGGGAAGCCGTGGTTAGGCCCTGCGGAGCTTGGGTTTCGGCTTAGCGGGGTAATTCCCAGGGCCCAGCCGTCTGAGCTGCAGCAAAGCCGGGTGCAGGGCCGGCGGGGGTCAGGACCCGATGCCTGTGCAAGGGCGCAGGACGTGCCCCCACTCAGGTCAAGCGCGGGAGGAGGAGGGGACCCCTGTCGCAGGTCTGACTCTTGCATCCTGTGACCGAAGCCCGGCAGCCGGGAGGGGAGAGGCGGGTGGGCCGCAGCCTGTCGGGAGCTGTCCAGCCTCTGGCTCAGGGCCGCACCGGGACACTAGACGGAGCCGTGGGAAAGGCCGTAGCACCGCAGCCCTGTGCCATCGCGAAGCCCCGAGCGCAGGCGACAGTGACCCACCGTGACGGGCAAGGTGGGCGAGCCTGGGGGTCTATCTCCTTCACTTTTATAGAACATTCTAGTTTATAGGTTACATGATTTAATTGTGATCGTGGCTGTGTTTAACAACTGCTCTCAGAATTCCTGAGGATTCAGCGACCAGCTTGACGCCCTCGGCCCCGACGCCAAGACACACACTAGATTTAGGACGTCAGGGCCCCGGGCCTGCGGGGGGGAAATGTCTCAGAAACAAGGCTCGGGGGGCTGGAGCTTCAGCGGGGACGTGGCCCATCCTAGCGACTGGCCTCCCAGGGGTGTTGGTGGCCCCTGCCTGCTGGGAAGGTCTCGGAGCGCCGTTCTCGGACCCCCAAGCGCTTGCCGGGGTCTCTCATGCTGACCACAGCCTGGGAACACGGTCTGCTGGTGGACTGCGAAGGCCGGAGCACTTGCCTCCCAGCACGGCCATGGCCCAGGGCTCACGGGGAGACTGGCCCTTCTCGCCTGGGTGGGTGGACAGTGGGGGTCCCATCTGCCCTGACCCCTCAGGACCTCCTGACCCTCCTTCCCATAAGCAATGAGACTGAGCGGCTCCCCTTCCAGGGCCACACACGTCTCTGTGGCTTCTGCCCCCCAGATGTCACTGGATGCCGGGGCAGCCACCACCGTCACCCTGGTTTCCCCTGGAGCATTAAACCAGACCTGGGTCAGGGCAGGAGGGGCACAACCGCAGCTTCCCCGCGGCCCAGAAGCCCCGGCCACTCAAGCGACCCCCGGGTGCCCATTGATGCAGCAGGTGGCACGGGGCACTGGGGCGCTGGGCACGGGCTTGGGTCAGGAGGGGCCCCACTCCCTGAGAGGGGGCTCCGGATGAATTGGGTGGCCTCGAGCCACACCTCGAAAGGGGCTGGGTCCCACCCAGCACTGGATGTCTGGCTTAACAAGTTCCCAACATTTTAAAGTCGAGAGATTTCACGTAAGAATTGGGGTCTCTACATCTTGTGAAGGCTAGGAGCTAAACGCTGCCGGGACCCCGGCCACCTGGGCCACTCCCCAGGGCAGGCAGACCCAGGCATGAAGCCTCCCAGCCTGCTTCCTTCTCGCAGGCAACGGCCTCCATCAGAGGTGCCAGGCCTTCCCTTTGGCTGGAGTTGGAATTGGGGGACGCTGCCCAGGGAGATGCCAGCGCCACCTGTGTGGGCAGAGAGGGCCCAGGAAGGCCTAAGGGTGGGGTCAGGACACCCAGGGGACAGAGTGGAGCGGGTCCCCCAGCCGAGAACCACCCAGACACCAAGACTCCCAGCAGTCAGGACAGAAACAGCCCCAGTGCCCACATAGGGAGAGAGGGCTGGTGTCCAGAGGCTGTGGGACGAGAAGGCCGGCTTGTGGAGGCTGTGGGGTGGGAAGGCCGGCGTGTGGAGGCTGTGGGGTGGGAAGGCCGGCGTGTGGAGGCTGTGGGGTGGGAAGGCCGGCGTGTAGAGGCTGCGGAGGTGAGAAGGCCGGCTTCGGGAGGCTGCATAGAGGAAGTTTCAGAGCAGGCCGCAGTCAGAGGTCGGAAAGTCACTCCGGAGGGCGGGGCGTGCCGGGGACACAGGAATTCCCGCCGCACTGCCGTCCCCTGCTGTGTGCACCAGCAGGCTTTCAACCGGAAAGTTAACAAGGAAAACAAGGAGGAAACGCAGAGGCCTCAGGGCTGGGCTGCTGGGCTCGGACCACCTGGACGGAGTGCCTGTCCTCACTGCGGTGGCCGTCACAGGCGGGTGGGGGCTGGGGACATTCGACCCCCCCGGACACGGTGCTGGGAGGGCGAAGCCCCCCTCGATGTTCTCGGATGACTCAGAAGATGAGACGTGGATCCGGCCCTCCCTGAGCTCTGGTGGGGCGAGCTGCACTGTGCCCAGCGTCCAGCCCGGGCTTGGTCCCCAGCAGAATAACTGTGCAGTGAACGCGCAGGTGACACACACAGCCACACACCCGGGGGGGCTCCCAGAGCAGGCGGCGTTCCAGAGTGTTGGGCGTTACTGCCTGCAATCTGACCCTGAGTGCAGAATGCCACTCTTCCTGTAGTACACGTGGGGAACAGGTCCAGGAGCGAGGTGGCCTTCCCGAGGTCACAGGGCTGGCGAGAGCTCCCCGTCCTCCCCGCTGTGCGCTGGGGAAATCCCTGACTCCCTGTCTGTGCTTTAGCCGCAGAGGGCTGAGGTCCTCACCAGCACCCGCGCCTCCCAACCCCACAGAGGCTGCGGTGGAGGGGCTTGCTGAGACGGGACTCCTGTGGGGTCAGACAGAGTGGAGAGTGGGAGCCGAGGGGGCTTGGTAGGTGCTCAGGGTGGCCTCCTGGAAAGGGTTCGAGGCCAAGCCTTGGAGGGGGAGCGCCCGGGATGGGGTCCTGGAGGCAGAGGCCAGAGCCTGTGCAAAGGAGCTGAGGTCAGCAGGAGAGACACTGAGCGTGAGAGGAGCATGGAGGGTGCAGGGGGGTCGAGGAGGGCACGAGGGGCTCAACGGGTGGGGCCAGGCCTCCACCGACGACTCTGTGGTGAGCCAGGCACACAAGGAGGGCACACCTGGCATTCCCACACGTCTACAGTGAACCAGGCACACAAGGAGGGCACACCTGGCGTTCCCACACGTCTACAGTGAACCAGGCACACAAGGAGGGCACACCTGACGTTCCCACACGTCTACAGTGAACCAGGCACACAAGGAGGGCACACCTGGCATTCCCACACATCTACAGTGAACCAGGCACGTGAGGAGGACACACCTGACGTTCCCACACGTCTACAGCTTAATGCGAGAACAGCATTCCCACACATCTACAGCTGACCGGGTCTCTGAGCAGCAGGCACTGGGGTGATGGAGAGCGGTCCCCATTGGCACCTGCTGTTTTCCTAAGTCCTGGTCTGGACCCACTAACTCCAGTCACTGAGCTGACTTCTACACAAGTGCCCGGGGCCAAAGCTCCTGACCGGTGCAGGGGCACTGGGGGCCGGATGTACTCAAAGAAAGGTCAGGAAGGTGGGGAGCTTCTGCTGAGGGTGGCACCAGCCCCAGCTCCATGACCATGACCGTGGCCAGGGCGGCTCCATGACCATGACCGTGGCCAGGGTGCCTCCGTGACCGTGACAGTGGCCAGGGTGCCTCCGTGACCGTGACCGTGGCTAGAGTGGCTCCGTGACTGTGACTGAGGCCAGGGTGGCTCCGTAACCGTGACCATGACTGTGGCCAGGGTGGCTCAGTGACCGTGACCACAACTGGGGCTGCTCCGTGACCGTGACCAGGGCAGCTCCATGACTGTGACTCTGGCTAGGGCAGCTCAGTGACCGTGACCATGACCAGGGCAGCTCAGTGACCATGACTGGCCGGGGTGGCTCCATGACCATGACCAGGACGGCTCCATGACTGTGACTGTGGCCAGGGCAGCTCAGTGACTGTGACTGTGGCCGGGTCATCTCAGTGACTGTGACTATGGCCAGGGAAGCTTAGTGACTATGATTGTGGCCAGGGTGGCTCAGTGACTGTGACCGTGACCATGGCCAGGACAGCTCCAATACCGTAACTGTAGCCAGAGTGGCTCTGTGACTATGACCATGACCAAGGCTAGGGCAGCTCCAATACTGTGACTGTGGCCACGGCAACTCCGTGACTGTGACCAGGGCGGCTCAGGGACCGTGACTGTGGCCGGGGCAGGGGAGTACAGAGACCAGGGAGGAGGGTCCACCCCCATCAGCGAGGCAGGAGTCAGTGTAGACTCCAGAGAGGGCAGAGGTCGGAAGGCAGGGGTCAGGGTCACTGGAGAAATGTGGCTCCTGTGTGTGGTTCAGGCAAGGCTTCAGGGAGGAAAAGGTGTTGGACACTGGGGAGAGAGGCGAGTGCTCGGGGGCTGCCGGGGTGGGGAGAGAGGTGGGTGCTCGAGAGCTGCTGGGGGGAGGAGGGAGGTGGGTGCTCGGGGGCTGCCGGGGATCCGGGCCTCAGCAGGAAGGGAGGGAGGTACGCTGGGAACAGCAGAGCTGGGAACGAGAACGCCGCCAGGGAAGAGCACTGACGTGTGTGGACCTGGAGGATGCTGCCGGGAGAAATAAGCCAGGATCTCACTCACGTGTGGGATCCGAAAACCCTGATCTCATGTAAACAGAGCGTGGAAAGGCGCCGTGGGAGGCCAGGGCAGGAAGAGAGAGGGAGAAAGCAGAGACATTGGTCAGAGGGTGCAAAGCAGTCAGCTAGAGCTGTGGGCTTCGTGTCAGCCGCACCGCATGGCGGCCACCGCGGCACTAACCGCAGTGCACAGGGCGCTCGTAAGTGCGGTTCTGCTTCTGGGATTTATTATGTGGAACGGCTTTGAGTTAGTAACAACACGGATGTAAGGAAATACAGCAGGACAAACATTTTCATGGCGCTGCCTTGCACGGGGTGCTGAAGTCCTCGGAGATGGTTTAGAGCACGGGGTGGGGGTGGGGCGCGTGTGCAGCGTCTGAGCAAACACTAGGCCATTTAACTCTGGGACTTGAGCATTCTCAGATTTTGGTACCAGATGGCGTCCTGGACCCAGTTTCCCTGAGGACACCAAGGGATGGCCATATTATGTACTTCCAAATTGCTAGAAAATAGATTTTTAATGTTCTTAACACAAAAAATTAAGTTGATGAGGTGATGGATATGTTGATTAGCATGACTGACTCTTTCTGCAGTAAATACATAGATCAGAACTTCACACCAAACCCCATAAATACACACAGTTATTCAATTGAAGATAAAGTAGGCAATAGGCCAGGTGCAGTGGCTCACGCCTGTAATCCCAGCACTTTGGGAGGCAGAGGCAGGCGGATCATGAGGTCAGGAGTTCGAGCCCAGGCTGACCGACATGGCAAAACCACCCCCCGTCTCTACTAAAAATACAAAAATTAGCCAGGTGTGATGGCAGGTGCCTGTAATCTCAGCTACTCAGGAGAGTGAGGCCACAGAATCACTGGAACCTGGGAGGCACAGGTTGCAGTGAGTGAGATTGAGTCCAGCTGGGTGGCAGAGTGAGACTCCGTCTCAAATTAAAAAAAGAAAGAAACAAAAAGATAAAATCAACGCACTGGGAAATAAAGCTACAAGTATCTCATTGCTCTTGGCAACAGGAGAGCCTGGTCCTCACCCACCGTGAGCTGAGTGCCGGGGGTGGAGCTTCCGAGGGCCGCCAGGGAGCCAGCGGGCAGGCGGAGAGGGAGCTGGCGCCATGCGGTAGGAGACCCAGCAGCCGCTGCCAGCGTGGAGGCGGGGCCTGGAGGGGCCTGGGTGCGGGCCCTGACCAAGAAGGGCCCCGGGGTTAGCCTGAGCCTGGCGGCCGCGCTGACCCAACAGCCAGGGCCCGTGCGAAGGGGCATGCTGCGAAGGGACGTGCTGCGCATGGCCGACCAGGACCTCGTGGGGCGCGTTTCGAAGCCTCACTCTGGGACACGTGACACGTGGCGGAGGAGGGCCTGGCGTCCAGAAGCAACAGCCTGACGTTCCCCAAGCCCAGCTGGCCACGGGATTCTGGAGCAGCGCTCAGAGGAAGTGCGGGTCAGATTTTTGCCTCTCAAGCTCAGAGCGAGGATTCCACTTTCCACGTTCCACTCGTAAGGGAGCAAGGACACGCCAGCCAGCTCCAGGCTCCTCTGCACGTGGGCGCCACACGCTCTGATGAAACCCTGGCCACGGCGCCACTCATCGGGGTGTGTGCTGGGCTCTGCAGCTGGGCAGATCCGTGAGCACACGTGTGTCGGGCATGAATCGACCCCTTGCTGCTGTGGCCAGACAGATGGGGTGGGGTGGCCGCAGGCTCACAGGTGTGCGCCTCCCGCAGGTGCTGCTGTGGTCGGCCAACAAGGTGTTTGAGGAGCTGACGGACATCGAGAGGCAGTTCCACAAGGCCTTCTACACGGTGCGGGCCTACCTGAACTGCGAGCGGTACTCCGTGGGCCTCCTGGACATGACCAAGGAGAAGGTGAGGCCGCCGGCACTTGGGGACCCCTGGCCCGGCCCGGCTCCCGCACCAACTGCCTCGCCCATGCTTCTTCTCTGCCCAGGAGTTTTTTGACGTGTGGCCTGTGCTGATGGGGGAATCCCAGCCGTACTCGGGCCCACGCACGCCTGATGGCCGGGTGAGTCTCGGGGTAGGGGCCCAGGGCCCACCCACAAGTCTCGGTTTCCCTGGCTCCAACTCCAGGGGAGGAGAGGGAAGGATGGGGGCAGGTTTGGGGAGGTGGGAACTGGCGGAGCCCCGGGGTGCCTGTCTGTCGTCTGCCCCAGGCTCCCCTACTGCTGCACTCCAGGGATGGGGTGGCCAGGGCAGGTCCCGAATGAGGGCCAACGTTGGCTCTGATCACGGGGCTCCTGCTGCCCCATCTCCCCACGCGGGACCTCCTGTGCAGGATGCATGTGTGTGTGTGTGAGTAGGGCCCAGTCTGAGTGTGGGGTTGCGTGGGACACAGACTGGGAAGAGAGATCTAAACCACAGTGTGTGATGCGTGCCCCGTGAGTGCTAGTGACGGTCAGCATGTGTGTGCACCGTGAGGCTGTGCGTGTGTGGACATGGCTGTGGGTAAAACACCGGTGCCCGGCGGAGACATCTGCTCACGTGTGTGCACATGCACAGCCATAAGTGGGGGATGTGCATGTGTGTGACTGTGTGTAACTGTGTAGCTGCATGTGTGTGTGTGGGAGCCCCTCAGAGCTGTGTGGAACTGTGTGTGCTGTGTGTGTGTGTGTGTGTGAGCCCTCTCAGAGCTGTGTGGAACTCTGTGTACTGTGTTTGTGTGTGTGTGAGAGAGAGAGAGACAGAGCCCCCTCGGAGTTGT